>JAODUH010079039.1:0-15530 GCA_027564835.1 Typhlichthys subterraneus
GGGGGATTCGGAGGAAGAGGAGAGAGACAGTGGGAGAGAAAGGGAGAGAGATGGAGAGAGAGAATGGGAGAGAGGGAGAGATAGAGAAAGGGAGAGAGAGAGGGGGGGAGATGAGGGAACACTTGGGGGATAAAGCATTATGTTACATGCACACACGCACACACGTGCACACACACACACACACACACACACACCGAGCAGAGTAAAGTTATCTTGTCTGTATTGTATTGTCTATGATTGTGTTGGCAGAACTGGATATATGGGGTTTTGTTTTTGCTCATGCCTTCTTGAAATGAGAACACTCTCTTTACAGAGGACTGAGAACTGAATTCTCAGTCAAATGTGATTCTTACAAAAAGGAAATAAATACTATACAGTACTTTACACAGAAACACACACACGCACACACACACACACACACAGTGTGTAATGCAGAGGTCTATACTATATAAAAGATTGTACACACACATACAGTAAAGAAGTTGTGTAAATAATGAACATGCAAATTATTTGATGCTTCCAATTTCAATTTCCAGAAATTCTCACAGCCATGACATATTGCAAAGTGAATTAGGTTTGCACAGTGTGATATGTTTTGTGTCCCCGTTGGCATACGAGTCTCACAAGTGTGAGAAAATCAGGTTTACGTGCCAACCTCAAATTATGTTCCACTACTTTGGCGATCCTCTCCATCCCTTTAAAAAAAAAAACAGCAAGGTAATGGTGGTAGAAGTCTGATTCTGTTACAATATCCTTATAACTGCCGTAAGGTCGATTCACTATTACTGTAAATGTATAGTCAGTGATTGCAAGATAATACAGTGGTTATCAAATTTTTACATGAAAATATGCGGTTTTCCGAGTACCACCATTGACAGATACAATACAGTAGGCCTATAGCTTCAGCACGGTAGATGGTGGCTGCCGCTGCACTGCTTCACTTGGTCAGTGACTGGCGCTAACCTTATCCAATTGGTTATTCATTCCAGTTCATCTTTTCACCAAGATATGCATACTTGTCCTGGCATCCTTGCATATTACAGTAGTGCAATAGTATATGTTTTAATACAATTCATAGGCTATTTGTTTATTTTTATTTATAATATATCAGAAGTCCCTCCGCGTACCCACTAGTGACAGTACCGCAGTTTGAAAACCACTGAGCTAATACATACATTTTCTGTCCAATTCAGCCAATATCTACACTCGACACGGACGTTTCTCAGACTTTTTACATATGTTAAACCTTTATCCAATTTAACAACACGTTCACATGGCAACATATCACGCCCACATATCAATTTTTCTCTATATACTGTTAATGTTGTTATTTACTTTCATGTAGCATTTCTTAATTCTATGTGAAATTGCAACTGTAGCTAGAGGCTTTAAATAAACCTATTGAGTTTTCTGCATCTTTCAGCACTGTATATTAATTGTTTATGTTCTGCCATTGTGCATTTTAAATTGTGTTAAATAATCAAACAAATATATATGTAAATGTTTTTTTTTTTTAAGATAATTGTGCAGACTGCACCAAAAAACAATATCATATCGCTATGTTTTTGTTGCAATCTTTCTCCAGAATGATTGACTACCTTTAATGAATAGTTATTAATAGTGTGTTACATGCGGGATGTTACTGATATGATCGATGGGCTGTCCACACAACACTTTGTCATGGGTATAGACCAACATTCCATTGTTATCACTGAAACAGAAATGGTTTCCCGACCATAGTTGCTTACATCAGAAGGTGTATACATGTGCAATGTGTAGACCAACAGACCGTATATCACTTATGTTTAGAGACATGCTCCTACCTAGCCACACTTAAATCATAGCATGTCCATCAGTGGTGACGGGTGAAGTTTAAAAGGCAAGAATTTGACACTTTAAATGCCTTTTAATCAACATGGTTACCTCATTAAAACCTATAGTCTTCACTAAGTATGTCTTATCATTTCATGACTGTTTGAACCATAATTTCTGAGTTGTGAAAGTCCTATTTAGTGTATTATATGCTTGTTTATGACACATTATCTGTCCTGACATATATACTATAATTGCTCAATAATGACCCACACAATATTGACTTTTAGTTATCAAAGTTTATATACATCTATAAACACTGTCTTTGGTAGTATGGGTACAGCTACCATGGTAACAATCATCACTAATCTCAGAATACAGTATGTATGTTTTGCTTGACTAGACTGAAGGGTTGAAACCTGCGGGTGTTTTGTGCAACAACCATATATGTACGTCTAAGTGACTTGTTTTATAGCACAATCTTTCGGATTAAACAAAGACATGAAATCAGTCACCAAATGCAGCTGTGTTTGATTAACCACCCACTCTGATATAACATTAATGGCAGTTTCCTTCATATTTTAATCCAGATCCTGTTGTTCCAAAAGCAAGCAAACAAAGGGGGGTAAACTGAGAGTCTGACCCCCTTAGCCTGAAGGCTAGTGGTGTCTTGGTTTGTGTGAACCAGATGTGACATACAACACTTGGAATGTGACCTTGTGGTTGAAACTAAGCAATAAGCATACAAAACATTTCTTGTGTAGGTTTGAAACTCAGAGGCCGCAGGCCCCTCCCACACCGAGTGATGATTGGCTGAATCTCTTTTTTACTCCTCCTCCTGCAGAGCACCTATAGGCTCATGGCGCTCTCTATCTGAGACCCTACTGTCACGTGGCCTTCAGTGCACAGTTGGGTTTCAAACATTAACAGGGGTGGACATTGTTTCTATGAGATGCTGTGATGCAATTGGCTCTATGCGCATTACATGAACGAACGTTCTACGATCACCTGCTACCGGTGTAGTTATTTCCGGTTACAAAGGGATATCCGATATCAGTTATCGATAATACAACATTAGCCTGCTAGCCTAGCAGGCTAATATATAAATATTAACGATGTTAATCGAATCGCTTCCTATATGCATCTTGAAACCCTTTTCTTTCTTGCTGGCTGTGGTCTTTGAGGCTGACTTTACAATTCGATTAACATCGTTAATATTTATTTGCAGCAGGTCCAGAAGACACCTAGAAAAAAAACAGCGACATACCGCTAGCAGGCTAATGCTCTATTATCGATAACAACTGGCAACACGACTGATATCCCTTTGTAACTGGAAATAACTACACCGGTAGGAGGTGATCGTAGAACGTTCGTTCATGGAATGTGCATAGAGCCTATTAATGGACGCATGTTTAAAAAGCAAAATGGCGGATGTTGACACAAAATGTAAAAATATATTAGTAAATTACTTATTACAGTAATACATACAGTAAATACATTAAAAAGAAACATACTTTAATCTTCAGATCTGACCACTCTGACCTAAGCTCTTCAGGAATGGCATTCCCAATGTACTGGTCATTTTTTGATTTTAAGCCCAGAGCTGGGAGTGGCCAAAATGGCCTTGTTGGCAATATCATGCCTGCACTGCACTGCAATGTTAAAATGTATAATTAGACATACAGATATGTGTCAAGCCAAGGCCACAGTGTTGGCCTGCAGTTACAGTAAAAACGATGGAGCACTGCATGAAAAGTCTTCACACTTTACAGCCTGTAAATCTCTTCTTTCACTATAGTCGACTTTTTTGCTTTGAGACTGATGCCTCCTAGTGGCGAGATGGTAAAAACGAGATGGCTTTAGCAGTTGTGCTAACGGAATGTGAGATCCAAACAGGTCTTCTAGATGATTCCATTTACATTACATGCAATTATCTTTTATCACAAATACACAGTACATAGTCCAAATGCAATCACATAGTTTTAGGCTTGTTTATTGGTTGTATCAAATGTTAATTGTTACAATAAAGCAATTCGTCACATGATGAAGCCTTTTGCTTAGAAAGTGTTTACAGTAATAATGCAAGAGTAACACCTCTTGTTCGTAAGAAGGGGTACGATGACTGCATTCTGTCACTGCTCCTTCCTGTGCACTCCTGTGGAATGTCTTTTGTCAGCTGTAGAGGGACATGACAGAGCGCAGAGAAATTCCTCCTGGTCGACACATCTCACCAACCTGTGATGTGTGACCCTCGTGATGCGTGTCTGTGTGTGTGTGTGTGTGCGTGCGTGAGTGTGTGCGCACACACATGCATTTGTGACTGCTTATATAAGGGCTTGTAAGAGGCTCTCCAGCTGAATGACTGAATGGACACAAAGGAAAGAGGAAGCCCGCGTAGATTTTCGCCAATGTCAAGTTGTGAGCTCTCATAGTCTGACCACTGTCTAGGATGGGTGAAGCCCATAGGCTGTTGCTGCCCTGTGATTCCTGACTAGTACAGTATAGCTTTACTTGTGTCCTTTTTGAGTGCCTGTATCTGTGTGGCGGTGGCAATGCATTACAGTCAAATGTGGCTTATAACGTGGTTTATAAGTGTATAAGTTATAATATATGTAAGTTATAACACACCACATAATACATCCTTCCTGGGGTGAATGAGCTGGTATATCTACCATAGGCCTACACTGACGTTTGAAACCCTTTGCACTTGTTCAATAGATTAAAACACAAACCACAAACACGGAAGGCAGCGCATATTAATATAACAACTTTACATCATTTCCCTTTTTGCTTTGAAGATGGCTTACAGTTGTTTGTAGGGCTAAATGTTGCCAGTGGCAACCAATACATGACGATGAAACCATCATGAGGGAATAAGTCATGCTGATTCAACTTCTGAGTTCCCCAATTGTCATCCATTTGTACCAGTCTTAATCATAGGTCAGACTCTTAGGCGTTGGTGCCGGCATTTATTTTTCTTTATTCTGCCACAAACATTTGTATTGGTTCTATGTGACAAAGCAGTGAAACCCGATCCCCCATAAATGTGAGATTAGATGGGGAACGAAGGCAAATGGCTGTTTGGGAGTTCAGAGGGTGGACACTTCATTCAGAATGGTGCAGTCTGTTTTCATGTTATAGTCTCAGCCTTTGACTTAGGTAATGTTGGTCAACGATACGAGCCTAGATAGAAATAGATAGAGATAGAAAGCTATCAAATTAAAGCCTACACCTCTCTACTAAACCTCTCCACTATCTGGGAAAATAGCTTAGACCCAAAGTACCAAAAATGCTCAAGAATATACAAGATACGATTATGTTTACAATGTTTAGCAAAAGTATTTTGTGCTGGTTCTTGTGTGATGTGCTATTTTGCTTAGAATTTGCCTGCCTATTATGATATATGAATGCATATTCAGTTAGTGTAAAACGAGAGTGCTTCTCATGTGACATTAAATAGCTTACATTATGTTCATCTATACTGATGAAGGTCTGATAGGTTAGTGGAGCAGCTATTCTTTTTTTTTGTTTCATTATCTAGCCACTATAGAACTGACGAGATCAGCTTACCAAATGCTGTTTGCATTCCTCCGCTCCTATACAGTGTTTGTGTTTAGAGATTGGGTGGTACATAAAAGTAAAAAGCTCACATGCTACATTGATGCTGTCTTCTTTATTATTACTGTCATTCATTTATTTGTTTTGTAATCTGCATGCGTTTAAATCTGCATACAGTCACAGTAACCACACAGCAACAGCAATAGCTTACTATATCTTCCTTGCACTTTATTCTGCAACATGTTTTAACCACAGAGGCACAGCAATAGTTTATCATCTTCCTTGCACTTTATTCTGCAAAATGTATTTTGAGGCCTGCATGCCACAGTGTGTTGTGGGCAGCATGCCTTTTATGGACAAACCAAAGGAATGCTGTTGCATGCTAACAACAAGTCTCATTCTTTCCATAAATCAACAATTGTTTTCACTCTTTTGAAAGAGGAGACGGGCTTCTTCTGCTTTTATCTTATAAATACATCATTTGGTTTGTCTCTTTTCACGCCTGTATTATAATATTTTCACTCCTGTATTATCACAGAGCACGTTACACATATTTCAAGACAAAATACTCACACATTTGCCCAGCGGAGCAAGAATGCATGGAGAAGAAAAGAGGGAACTTGTAAAGAAAGGAAAGAGAAAAAAAATGGGGGATGTGGAAGTGGGCAGGGTCTGAAGGGCCAGCTGTGATTGAGGGAGAGAGGCTCATGGTGAGTGGGAGTATAAGTTCCCCATTTTGCTCTGCTGGAGTCACTTTCTAAGCCGCACCGCACAGCAGAGCAGCAGCAGCAGCTCCATCTCTCATTTCCACTCTTCTTTGTCGAGCCCATAAGCCCCATCGCAGCATGGACAGGAGAACCTTCCGCCCTGCACAGTCCTACCGGGCGGCCAGCACGTACGGGGGAGCTGGCGGCCAGGGCACCCGCATCTCCTCCACTGCCTACTCCAGCCTGCGCTCTGGGCCTCCCTCCATGTCCGGAGGATCCTACTCCAGCATGCGATCCGGGGGCCCCTCCATCTCCTCCTCCAGCGCCTTCAGGGTGAGCAGCGGCATGGGCGGCGGTCGCCTGGGCATGGGCATGGGTGCCGGCGGTGGCATGGGCGGCTCGGCAACCTCCGAGGGAAACGCCGGGATCCCAGGCAACGAGAAAGGGGCCATGCAGAACCTGAACGACCGCCTGGCCAACTACCTGGACACAGTGCGGAACCTGGAACAGGCCAACAAGGAGCTGGAGGTGAAGATCCGGCAGGCGCTGGAGAAAGGCAGCCCTGATCTGAGAGACTACAGCAAGTACAACAACATCATAGACGACCTACGCCAACAGGTAATGAGATATTACTGTAAGACAAAATTAGCACCGTCAATACTCACTGAACATGGCACAACCTTTCTGGTGTCTGCCATTAGTGGCCATTTTCAAAGCATCATGAGAGCAGATATTGTATGAACATAATGCATTGAGTTTGAGATGTGGTGCAATGGTGCACTATATTAGTGTTATATGAGATGTTTACAAAGAGAATAAAGGGTGTGGTAGCTATTCTGTTACCATCCCCCCATAAAGATCCCTCTGCCTCGTGCCACAAATTGGTCAGAACTTCCTCTTATGAATCACCAAAAAAAAAAAAAAAAAGCGGAAACAATGAATCTTTCATCAAAAGCAGGCAAAACACTCTCAGTTGTACCAAACAGTATCACAGTATTTACCATTTCCAAATCAAATGGTTGTGCTTATGAATGGTATTTCCATATGCATTCTCTGGTGTAGGATTCCAATGTGAACCAGATGTGCTGTGAGCGTGCACACGACGACACACATGCACACACACTGCCAGAATGCATGTGTTATATAACAATCAGCTCCACTCACTCCAGTCAAAAGTATCATTCTTTAGCAGACTACTGATCTTCAATACAAGATAATGACGCATTAATGTCTGCCGTTGGACTGCACCGCCACAAGCATTTCCCCTTTCCTTAGGTTACTATAGGAACATAAGTATAACCACAAAAACATACAAATAAAATGTGATTCATACTCAGATACAGACAGACAGACAGACGGGCAGGCAGGCAGGCAGGCAGGCAGACAGACAGACAGATAGATAGATAGATGCAGGGAGAGGTTAGAGTGAAAATAGTTTGGTTTTTTGGCCCAGGCAGCTCCAATGAAAGATCCCATCCCCAACAGGAAACTATGATTTACTAATTCACCATGTTTTAGCATTTCAACAAAACAAGTTAAATGTTCCTATTTGAATTTTTTCTTCAGATTTTTGATAAGACGCAAGACAACGCCAGTTTTCTACTGCAGATCGATAATTCCCGTTTGGCTGCTGATGACTTCAGAGTAAAGTATGTGGTTTATTATTATATTATATTATATTATATTATATTATATTATATTAGACTGATTTTGTTTTGGGCTATCCTAAATAGATGAAAGGAGGCCCAGGGATAAGAGATAAGATGGAAAATGTATGAGACAATTGTTTGCATTTTCAGCAGCTATTCCATCAACCTACAAATGTATATCTTTTCACGGCACAAAATCTAAATAAATGAATCAAGCATTGATAATATGTGCTTGCTGTATAGTTAATAAATTACAGTAAAACCTGTTCTATGTAAACCCACAGGTTTGAAAATGAGATGGCAATCCGCCAGTCTGTAGAGGGCGACATTTCTGGGCTGAAGAAAGTCATTGACGACACCAACATGAACAGGATGAACATCGAGAATGAAATGGAAGTTGTGAGGGAGGAGCTCCTGTTCCTGAGGAAGAACCATGAAAATGTAATATACATTTAGTCTAAAATCAAACCAGTTTAAATCACTCTTAACCCTCGCGCTGTCCTAAGGCATTTCAGCAGACTAGCAGCAGAGGGAGCAAACCGCGGAATGTCATATGTCCGTGTTGTAGTTGCTGCCCTCTACTGGCAAGGGCACCGGGTCATTTTGACGCATAGTACAGCGCGAGGGTTAAAGACAAGCATTGACAAAATTGTTGTACAGACTCAAACAATAATTAATAATCAATACAAAATGTACAAAATTATCAAAAGTCAATTTATTCTTGTATAAACAGAAACATGAAACAAACAAAACAGTTAAGCATGAGTGTCCCTAAACTGATTAACCCCAATAAATGAATGAATAAATGTATCTGTAGCGCAGGATAACCTAATATGCACTGGAAGATTATTACACATACTGATACTGCACTGTACATTGCAGTAATGTGCACTGTACATTGCAGTAATGTGAAGAGGAATAATCACACTTCAGAAAACCCTGTCATTATTTGTAAACTTTACTAAAGAGTATTTCTGTTCTGCTTGCTCCTGTAGGAGGTGATGGAGCTGAGGGGTCAGATCTCCCAGTCAGGAGGAGTTCAGGTGGACGTGGATGCCCCTAAAGGTCAGGACCTGTCCCAGGTCATGGAGGATGTGAGATCCAGCTACGAGAAAATGGCCCAGAAAAACGCAGAGGATCTCAAACTGTGGCATGAAAATCAGGTAGGCCTATATCATATGTTGTCGCTGTGCTGACCTGCATCTGTATATAATATATAATAGGGTTGTCGTCGATATCCTTTTGTGATGATGGTCCTTATCTCTCAGATCTCAGAGGCGCAGGCCCAGGTGTCACAGAATACAGAGGCTCTCCAGGGGGCACAGACGGAATTAGGTGACCTTTCCAGGCAGATTCAGAACCTGGAGATCGAACTTGCATCCCAACAGTCCTTAGTAAGCATGAACTTAAATGCTTGTTTTACTAAATATTTAATATTTATTTAATATAAGCCTATTTTGTAACGTTCGAAATAATAAGAAATAATAATATAATAAAATAAGAAATATTAATTTTATTATTATTATTATTATTTAAAAAATATCTACATAAGCAGGCGATAAGGATTACCATTGTCATATTCTTATTTGTTTATTAATTGCATACAAATTGTGCCACCTGCTACAATTAAAAAGCATATTATTTGGCATTTAACCTACCAAACAGAAATCTTCATTAGAAGACACTTTACGGAATACAGAGCAACGCAACAACATGGAAATGGAGAAGTACAACTCCATTATTCTCCGTCTGGAAGCGGAACTGACCCACCTGCGTGCCAACATCCAGCAACAGGGCCAGGAGTACGAGGCACTTCTTGGTATAAAGTCCAGGCTAGAGGCTGAGATCGCCACCTACAGGACACTGTTGGACGGTGGCGACTTCAAGTAAGTAGGCCTAATGTGGTTCTATAAATTTAGGCACATATTAATGATTAATGACGTGATTATAATTACGATGAATATCAGAATACATGTTACAATGGTTTGTTGACAGTCACGAGGTATAGGTAAAAATGTCAATTGAATACTCTTTACTGCATCAAAGAAATTGAAACAAAATAAAAAAGCTCTCTGGCAGACATATGATATAATAATACATGCTATACATCTATTTATTACAGGCTCCAAGATGCAATAGATGACAAATGAGGGCCACAAGTTGATGGGACGAAGGAACAAATCTGACCAAACCCAAATTGTGCATTAAAGGAAAAAGAAATATAACCCATTGCAAACCCATCATGATTGAAACAATTCTGATATAAACTTAAAGTCAATTTGTATATGTTCTTATAAATTCATGTTTATTTTAGGCTATTCTGTCACCTCAGTGCAAGCAGAAAACTGAAATAAAAATGTAATGTGAACATGAATCATTGCTCTTGTGTATTTATATAAATACCAGACATATGTTGTTTTTTAATTGTTTAGTATATTATTGTTAATGTTTCCTGTCCGGCTAGTTAGGTACATTATTATATTTTCTAGTAATGCATAATTACGAAACTATTAGTATAGCATTCAATTTAAGATACGTTGAGATGGTGCATGCAGTTACCCAGCACCAATCAGTGTTCATTATTTGTGTATCAAAGACTATCATTCATGAATTGACATGTGAACGTCAATTTTAATGTCATGCTTTCATTCAGGATTTAGCTAAGAATTACTGTATGTTCTCATTGCAAATTATTATAGCATAGGCTACTTTAATCGAAACGTTGCTTTGGGAGACACAAAAAAGCTATGAAATGATTGCCTATATAAGATATCAAATTTATATATAATATGGGCCATATTAAAGTAGTTTGTAGTAGACGTAGTTAGAAAAATGACGGGTTTGTTTGAAATAAATACGACTGTATGTTAGATGAGCCCTATTCAATGACCCCCCCCCCCCGCCCCTGTAACATCATCATGGAGGGAAAAAGACGATTAAAAAGCGCAAATGTTCATACTTTGGACATATTCTTAGACAGTGGTTGCTATTTAGAATCCTACATCACGCAAATATCGGCCAACATATTCGCATTGAGTGGTATGGGGGAATACCGTGGAAAAAGGTTCGTGAACGTAGATGCGCGCTCCCGATAATAAACTTCTGACGCCTTCATCCGGGAATCTGAAACGAACTCGCTCTCCAACATGGCGGCGTCAGGTGAGGTTTATGTGGCTGAAAGATCTGGCTTGGTTGGGGGATTTTAGATGTAATTATTTCGACACAATTTCTCTAATCGCGTTTGGCGAATTATGATACATTGTCGTGTTAATCCGTGCCAGTGTCTTACAAGTTTAAGAATGCGTATCATTTGCTTTGGCCCTGCAAAAACGCGGCGGCCGAAGGAAGGGCTATACGCGAGGCAGCGACATGCAGAATAAGGTTTGCGAAGACACTGCATTAAGTCGTCCTGTAAAGAAAATATTTGTAACAACGGTGTTAATATTTTCCTTGCGTTGTTGTTGTTGTTTGTATTGGACGTCATGTTACGAACTGTTGCCATTTGCGGACAGGTTCGCCACATTGTCCGTTCGTAGCCCAAATTCGCTGTGGCGCTCAGTCAGGCTACCAGTAGGCAGCGGGCGCAAGCGCATTTCATGGAGGAGGGGTTGGGCTCAATTGTGCGCACTTCCCAAGTCCCACGTGTGCAACTTGTACCCTTTTATCGGCGTTAGGTAACCGACGGGAGCGGAGGCGCCGCTGTTCGAGCTAGCATCATAAACAGGCCAGACAATACCTTAACTTTGAACCGCGTGTCTAGCCAACTTGCTCCAGTGATGGCGCACTTGGCTGGATCCTGGCGCAGCCACGAGCACTAGGCCTTAAAAGCAACCCGCTAAGCACGGACACTTACTTCCCTGTCAGCAGTCCTTTGCTGACTAAGACAATGGCGAGTTGCTTAACTAGCCGGTCAATACCTGCGTGTTTTGCTGCAGCCTTGTCTGTTGACAGCTAACGCTAGCATGTTTGTCAGCTTAAATAACTGAGCTTTTTGATTGAAATGTAGCCTCGCTGTGACAGGCATGCGTCAGTACCCGTGTCACCTGCACTATATAAATGGGGGGGAGTTGTAAACAGTCCTTTTGCGTGCCCTTCATATGTGGGGTGTGTGCGAGTACGAGAAGAATGTCCTGACATATGCTGTTTTCATAATAACGTCAGCTACTAGCTTTGTTGCTGTCCCTGAAACAAAAACGAGATCTTCTCAAAGAATAGCTGTCATAAGCACATCCTTTTTAGATGTTAAAATATTGCTGTCGTTATGTAAGCGTTGTAATTTCGTTTCTGACCAGTACTGTAGCTAAACCGACCACTCCCAACGTGGTGCGGTGTAGTAGCTGGTTGCCGAGAAGACTAGGGATATGTTTCAATGTTAACTGATATAATATTTTCATACTGAAGTCTCTGTTTATGGCCTTGGATGGTCTATAGCTTGGCATGACCACTGCTATTATTCATACATAACAAATAAAGCTCTTAACCAATGTCAGTGTTGGATATCAAGCCACTTGGCAAAAGGCAATTGTAGTGGTATTTATACCAGTGCTGCATGAACACCATTTTACAGTTTTGCGTCAAACTTGTTTTTAAAATTTTTTATAAACTATCTTTTTCTAAAAACAAGTAAGACCTGCCTAGGGCTGGGCAATATGTACCAAAATAAATATATCTATTTTTGGGCTGAATGGCTATACACAGTATATATCTCAATGTATACTTTGTGGTCAGTTTTAAGACAAATACATATAAGATGTCATAATACCTTTTTATTAAGCCTGTAATCGAAATAAAAATGAAATGGTTCATGTCTGTTTAATATCAATTTAGTATAATTGAAGAAAAAAAACATTAAATGTAAATTATCTTCAGTACTCCAGTTAACAGTTTGATTTAAACACAGGTTTTCCTTTCCTGCTTAAAAAGATAATGTAAACAGCTTTGCAAATATGAACATATAAATCTTTATAAATAAAATTATTTACACACATCTGAAAATACCTATTCAGTTTCTTAACTCCATAGCCATGCTATACCATAAAATTAGAAAAGCTTAACTAAAAGCAAGTCCATACAGACTTGTGTGCACTGACTGTTACTGCTGCTCATCAGACATTTGAAACCCGAACAATCTAGATATGATTTAGTCATGGTTTATCTCCTAACAATAACAAAACGGTTACGTGTCGCTGTCATCCTCCAGGGTGCGCTTGCAAATGTGCTTTAGTGAGTGGGGGCGGAGTTAGGTCATGTCGAGGTTGGAGAGTGAGAGCAGAGAACACCCAGCACTGCTTGGGGACAAAAAGAAACGCACGCACAACGCGCCAACGTCATACACACTCGACAGTCGCCACTCATGAAACGTGCAACATGATAATGTTAAAGAGAGAGAAATTAAACGCGTCTCATGCGAGCGTATTAAAATAAATGTGTGACAATATCGTGTGTATAACATGTCACGATACATCAAGTATTTTTGATGTATCACTCACCTCTAGGCTTGGCTAACTACCTTCTGGTAGGGTTGCCATCTTGAATGTGGAATAATAAGGGACACTCCTAGAGGTGCTTATGCCCCTGGAAAACATGAGGCGGCGGGGAGTCTTTCCCCATTAGATTTTGATATACACAGCACTCCACCATTTTTGTCCAGTTGATCCATCCACACATTCAACGGCGTTAAGGTTGGACCGGTCACACTAAAATGTGCGGACAAATCGCTTCCCATATTGATCCAGTAAGGGACGGGGCATTTTATTTTTCAGTGCAGGCCGATGCTGTGTTGTGTGGTTCTCAAACTAGGGGTTGGGACCCCCCCCAGGGGGTCGCGAGACACAGATGACACAATATTATTCTCAGAAATTAAATAACATTTTGAAATGATTTAAAATGGCATAGTTTAGCCACAATTGTTAGTAGTACAGTTTATACATTACTTTGATGTATTCTGCTACTAGCCTATATTAAAATACGATTAAATAATAATATGGCTGTAATGCTTCTACCACCTCTGGGGATAGCGGGGGTCGTAAGTGGCACTGTTATTTTTGGGGGTCGCGAGCTGTTTGAGAACCCACGTACTGGCTGGTAGGCAACCCTACCTTTTGTCCTCCTGTGAAGTCTGTTTCAAAATCTTCTGTCATGTTCCTTGTCTCTCCTCCAGCTAAGAAGAAGAACAAGAAGGGGAAGACCCTCACCCTGACTGACTTTCTGGCCGAGGATGGCAGCAGCGGAGGAGGCGGTGGCGGCGGCGGCAGCGCTCCTCCCCCAAGCTATCCTGCAAAGTCCACAAGCTGGGCTGACGAGACTGATGACCTGGACGGAGATGGTGAGCTTGCATATCGATAAAGAGTTGTTTTTTGTCAGGAAATCCCTAATTCAAAGAAGAAAGAGGCCAGGTCAGTTAAAAGATTACATGGAGTACATTGGAAAATAAGACGAATACAACATGAGATATGGTGTCTCAACATGAGACTCTGTTACATCGTACGATGTAACAGATTGTGCTCTACGCGGTTGACAATCTAAAGCCAGCCTGAGTTCTTCCCAAGATGACGACGGCGTATGTCGTACGTTTTGGTATCTACCAGCACTTTCACTGAATTTACACCTTATGATTGGGTGAGGTAAAGTTAGGAAGCCCAATCATGTGTAAGGAAGCTTGATTAAACTGTCAGCATCACCTTAATGACACTTTTGAATGGATGGGTTCCAGACTCAAGGTGAAATCACAGCTTGCGAGATCAGGATGGCATCACGAGGCAATTTTTTCTCTAGTTACCGTAGATGCGCAAATTTTGATGTATCCTTCCACTCCCTAGTCTCCACTTCCTGGCACACGGAGGAGGACTCGTACCGGGCACCTGCAATCGACCGCTCCATCCTGCCGACGGCGCCGCGCTCGGCCCGCGAGCCCAACGTGGACCGCGCCCGGCTGCCCCGCAGCCCCCCCTACACCGCCTTTCTGGGCAACCTCCCCTACGATGTCACAGAGGACTCCATTAAAGACTTCTTCCGTGGCCTGGCTGTAGGTTTGACAGGGCTGAACAGATTACCATTTGTTGAGCTTTAAACTTTCAGTAGTAATTAAACTAAAGGCGCGCGTGCACGGAGCTCCCCAGTCTGAAATATCCGATAACAGTTCGTGTTGTAAGTAGACCCCGTCTCTAGGCCTGTCAAGAAAACAGACTGGCATAATCACAGGCGTAAACAAGGGAAGCATGGAGACGTTTTAACGGAAACGCACAAAACATTTTATAGTAATAATAGATTACTACTGTCAAAACGAGCATCCAACACACGATCATGGTTAAGGTTGGTTGTGAATTACAATCTGATGTGCCCTACACCAGCGACAATGATTTTGTCCAGATGGAGCAGTAACTTAATCCAGTATTATGGATGATAGTGACGCAGTTCATGTTTGGCGGATTGTTACAGTAGGCTATGTGGTGTAGTGTGCCTTCTAAATCGAACTCAACATGGTTACCATTAAGAAACGGCAAAATGTCAACTTACTATAATCATTTTAAGTTTGCAGCAACATATTCCATGCTTTCTGTAGACCGTAAGGATATTTTAACCAGGTGCATTTAGAATTGGCGAACATTCGTGGCGAACATGTTTGCTTTGAATTTGAATGTTGAACTTTGTGTGTAAACATTCCAAACATATTTATTTAAAGTGTCACCCTTCATTACGTGCGTCAATTAGGGGTGCACAATATATCGATTCAGTATCGTTATCGCAATATCACGTTGCGCACTATCATATCGAAAATGTTGCAATATTCAGTTTATTTTGTGGA
>JAODUH010079050.1:0-15529 GCA_027564835.1 Typhlichthys subterraneus
AGTTATGTAAAGCTTTTGATGGGACAGTTAGGTCCTAGAGATGTGGTGACAACAGCTGCGCAGAGGGGGCCCAATTATTTTTTTGTCATGGGGCCCAAAATTCCTGACGGTGCCCCTGCACAAGTGCAACAATGATGCTGTTTAATCAGCATCTTGATACGAAACACCTGTCAGGTAGATAGATAATCTTGGCAAAGGTGAAGTGCTCACTATGTATATCGATTTTAACAAATTGCTTAACAAAATATGGAAGAAATAAATACAACATTTTGTGCATCATTACATAAAAATTGCTTATTTTTGTTAAGTGTATGTTTATTTGTAGTCATATTAATATAATAAAACACAGGTTAAAAGAATGTTTAAGCCTTTCTCACCAAATAGTTTGTAAGACATACAAAGGCCACTGAACATGTACTGTATTTTATGACAAGTCTAATCAGCATCTGTTTACAATGCAGCTAGTTTGTCAGGTCTTTTCAAAGATGATGTTTATCTCCTGTTGGTAATAATGTGCCCTAGCTACTTTGGTTTATAAGAAGGATGAATTGTGAGGTGAGGTGATGGGTAAATGCATGTTATCCTGCCTAAAAAGATAATACTATAATGACACAAGTCAATATGGATTACAAATATTAACTTTGTGTTAGTTCCTATTTAATACACAATGTCATGTATTTCATTCACTATGTCATTTCACATGCTTGTTGCGTCAACACCGTATCCTACTTATCCTGAAGGACGGATTGCTCCCTCTGTTGTCTCTTCCCAAGAGTTCTTCCTTTTTTACCCACGTGGTTTTTACGGATGTTACATTGCCAGAGTAAAGGAGCAGGTTATGGGGTGTCATTTGTTTCCATGTGATATTTGGGGTTATAAAGCCCTTTGAGACTGTAATGTTATTAAGGGAAATATCAATTTAATTTATTTGACTTTACAGTATATCCCACTAATCATCTGCACTAATTACTGACCAAGTATACTGTGACAACAGCAAGAATGCCTATAAACTATTATAAAGTATTTACAATGCTTATTAGATATTGCAATGTTATACACTAACAGCTAGTCACTAGTAAGCAACACAAAACCATGCTTCTAACACAACGAGAATTGTTTCATGACTAAACTGAATGGTAGGTGGAGTCGTTTGCAATTTTGTTTCAGCTGTGATACTCAGGTTACAGGAGGGCCAGGAAAGTGTTAAAGAGTTAAATTAACAACAATGTCACACTTATTAGTTGTTATCACAGTTATTAGTTGTTCGCTAGCAGCTAATATTTGCGTGTGTGCGCGCGTGTGCATGTGTGTGCGTGCTAACATCCAATTAGCCTACAGTAGGAAACCCCGTTCTCTAGTTAAGACCCCATCTACTGTATACAGTATCATAGCTATGCCAACCGTGCAGCTGAGCACGGCATCAGTAGGTCTACAGTATTACTAGGATAAATCATGATATAATTTTATTATTTGTTATTAAAATCATATTGCTCTAAATATACAGAAAGGGAGAAAAAGTTAATAACTTCGCTTGCGAAAGTGGAAGTTTACAATATGACAAATAATTATGAGGCCAGTCCCTCATATTTGATCACTGAAACTCTCAGTGGCAGTGTATCAAACACCTATATAATGAGATTTAAACTATCTATGTATTGTCTTTACAACTGTAATATTCTACGTGGTTGCAAAATAGTCACATTTATGTCAAAATCCAAAGTATAAGACGTTCGAAAGTTGTTTGTAATTGCTGTACCAAAGTACTGTCCCTCATTAGAAGACCCCTTTGTCTAACGGGAGGTCATTTTTCTTGATATGCCTGATAGGACTTTAATGGAGACGGGATGTTAATTAATAAACAGCGGCCAGCAGTACATATGTGGACAATTAATAATGCTTAACAAGGCTGAAGATGGATGAGGTGATCTGGTGACGGACTTTAACAAAGTCGGGTTCTGGGGATCAGAGAAACTCCATGACTGCAGTAGTTTGAGATGTACATATTAATGGAGGTGAGCAAGTGGGGATGGAAAGCTCTTAATCACAGATGGCAGCCTCTGGCGGAGCAAGCTGAAAGTAATATAAAACTCATTATTATTCTATGCTAATTTTACCAACACTTTGCCGTTGATTCCACTGCAGTGTGCACCCCTGTTGTTACCTATTTTTACCACTTGAACATACTGGTGGACAGTGGTCATATCACTCAAGAGGGAGTGCGACAATGAAAAAGGTTATTCCTTGTTTTATTCCGTTCTGCAAGCTGTTTTAGATGGCCTTCCTAAAGGGCAGGTCCACTCAAGTTTGTGTTCCATCACAGATTCAACATGACTGCTTGAAAGGGTGCCTGGGTTCTGAGTGGATGTGCAGCAATATTTCTAAGCTTGGGTCAACGTTCCAATTATATGCAGTCACGTAGCGGTTTTACTGTGTTTACCAAGCTGCTTCAGCTAAGATGGCTAAACACGTTCCGACTCATAAGCACAGAAACAACACCTGTGGTGAGGGAGACCACTGATTGATGGCACATTCATTAGCTGTGACATTCCAGTCAATATATATTTTAGGTGGTACTGTTAGTTTAGCATCGTTGTGCAATGAAGTATTTCAAAGTGTATCACATAATAAGTTTGACCTGAAGTCGTGTCGTGATATTGATGTAGCCTAAATGACACACCATATATAGGACTTTCAGTGTAAATTCCCTTTTAGCCAACTCTTACTCTTTTAGCCTGGACCATAATGCAGTACGGTAGAAAACTAAAAAGTTTTTAAGTCAGCTTGCAAAAACTATTCATATTCATAGGGGAGATTGGATTGAAGTGCAAAGTAATCCATTTTGATCCCGGTGATTCAGCTGCTGCCCTGTCACTGTGAGGTAAGATGAGAGTCTAATATCGACGGACCTTGTCCTTGCTTATGCCAATACTGTACGTCTCGGACGCAGACACCGGGCCACAACCCCCCCCTCCCCCTCTTCCCCCAGGGCAGCCCCTCAGCTCCACGACAGAGAGAGAGTGACAGATGCTCCTGATGCATAATCCTCTCAGACAAAGAACGGACCCGGTAATAGGAATTGTTCTGTAGACGGGGGACGTGGTGGGCATTCTGTTCCAAGCACACACACACCTTTCAAATGATTGACAAATCCCCCACCGCACACACACACACTGATGAGGGTTTGGCCACAGTGTCTCCCTGATGTGTTCCTGTGTGTTCTCTGCAAAGCAGCATGCTTCATCGCGGGTTGCCTTACAGGTGTTACTGCCGACAGACGCTGTGCGAGACATTACTTGAATGCGAGCCACGTGAACGCTGTTGGCAAACTTTGACTTTAGTGTTTTGTCAGAAAGACAAGGAGGGACGGGATGTGAGGTGTTGTTTGCGGTGGTGAGTAGTTTTGAAGCACCCCTAGCTAATGCAGTTTACAGGAATCAAAAAAGAAATCCTTCGGTGTACCTGCTTGCATCTATAATACCGTTCTGAAAGATTATAAATAGAAATCAGTTCTCCCATAGTGCAGGTCATATACTGTAAGCTTGACTAAAAGGCCTGCTACAGTATGTTTTTCAACCGGTGGTCATGTCTGGCAGAAAACTAATATGTTTTCCAATAGCTTCTGCTCACAAAGCCATTAGACCTGCGGTGCTTCTTTCATCGAAAACCCTAATGGCCTCCTGCTTGGGACAGGTGCTCCACAAATTGCTTCCTCTAAATGATTAACGAGAGCAGATTTATTAGAAAGGTTGCATGTAAGTTTGGACTTGTATTTGTGTGTGTGTGTATGTGTGCGTGTACATATATTTAATTGTGGGGGTTAAGATACAATTGGTAGTAAGTTGGTGCAAAATGAAAAGGGCTCAGGTCGCATGGCTACTCCGCATTCCAAGCCTGTGGCATACTCCCTCGTGTTGCCTCTATTAAACTGGAAGGTCTATTCATTTTATGACTAAGAGAACAAGTTATTTGAATGCAGTCTCATTTTGTAGTGATTAACGAACATTAACGGGTGAAATCCCATACAGTACAAGCTTTACTGCATCCGTAGAGACATGGGTACTCTGTCGACATTTATAATTTTATAATTAACTTTCATGAGCCTATTTTTAAACCATTAACATTAGTTCGTCATGAAGACAATCTGAAGCCATATTTAATGTGTGGTTTGTCAAATGTCAAACTGCAGCCTAAAGTTCCAATTTGGGTTCACACTTCCATAAGTATTTATTCAGTCCCACACCTGCTGGTCCATGTAGCCCACAGCCTTTGTATGTCACTGTCACATCCACTCGTAACAGAACAAAGGTGAAGTGACCTGTCACAGTTTAACATCCTAAGCTAGTTGAACACATGAAGCTCATAGATTTACAATGATTGAAAACACCACCACAGGCTTCCTCTCTTTGAGATGAAACCAGACAGATTAAAGGTGGTATACGTAGGATTTTAGAGCTACCATATAATACAGTATCTTATCTATCAGACATATTTTCAACTATCAATGAGTGAAATGCTTTTGTGAGAAGATCCGCTCTGGTTGATAGCCACTGCCTCTATATAACTTTATTTAGATTTTGGCACCTGCCCAAAATAATTCTGACCAATAATGTCCAGCGAATCTATCTTGTCTGTCTATAGCATGAATGCGCACACAGATGCACACGTTTGTCAATTGCTTTTCGCAATGGCAGACCAATGAACTCCAGAGTGACGAAGCCAAATCTAACTCTCTTTCATTCAGCTGTTGTTGCAACTCTCAAATCCTGCCTACAGCACCAACTGTACCTACCTAGAGGGACCTTATTTATGTAGGTAGTAATCAATGTGCTCACGTAGGCCTTTGGAGATGACGTGTGTATTTGTCAAATTAACCTAACTAACCTAGATGGCAGTTATAAATAAAACAGGATTTATTTCTACAAACAGGAGAGGTATAACCATTAGAGGTTAAGGCGGTGTTGCTTGCGATGCCGGCTAGCTGGTTAAACTTGCGTTAAGCAGGAGTCTGTAGACAGACAAGGCCGTCGTGGCGAGTGGGGAGTGGTCGGAGCGAATGTCCGACGAGGGTAAGATAGGCGACGCCGTCCGGCGAGGAGAAGACAGACGAGGCTTGTCCGGCGAAGAGAAGACAGGCGAGGCTGTCTGGCGAAGAGGAGACATGCGAGGCTGTCCGGCGAAGAGAAGACAGGCGAGGCTGTCTGGTGAAGGGAAGACAGGCGTGGCTGTCTGGCGAAGAGGAGACAGGCGAGGCTGTCTGGTGAAGGGAAGACAGGCGTGGCTGTCTGGCGAAGAGGAGACATGCGAGGCTATCCGGCGAAGAGAAGACAGACGAGGCTTGTCCGGCGAAGAGAAGACGGGCATGGCTGTATGGCGAAGGGAAGACGGGCGAGGCTGTCTGGCGAAGAGAAGACGGGCGTGGCTGTCTGGTGAAGGAAAGAGAGGCGTGGCTGTCTGGCGAAGAGAAGACGGGCGAGGCTGTCTGGCGAAGGGAAGACGGTCGAGATCGTCAGGCGAGTGGTCGGCAGACTGTTCTTCCTGAAGAGGCGAAGGCGGGTGAGACGTAGGTCAATCGCTGGTACGTGCATCAAAGAAATACAACGAACTGGCAACAGGTGCCAGGCTGAAAAGCCTTTTAAACCTCCACCCAGGAAGCGGGGAAGGAGGCCACTGCACGTGGGTGCGTTAAGTGGCTGACGATGTGGCGGCGGCGCTGTCCGGTGCTGAACCGGCGGCTTGGCTCTGTCTGCTGCTGGAGCGGCCGCGAACCGTGACAAATTTAGAGAGGAGAGAACGCAGTTTACCTGATTGCTATTCCCGCAATTCACTCGCAATTTTTCTCTCTCCTCTTTTCGTGACCATGAAAGTTACACATCCTCTCATTGACCGATCCACTGCACGACACATTGTACAGTAATCTTGACCTGGGCAATGCAGTGAGAGGGAATTGCTGGTGTTTAACCTGTCCAACTAATGACAAATGTACTACATGTAAAAATATATGTAAGTATTTGCCCAATCTGAGTCTTTGCAGCAACGCTGCAAATGTGGGCTCAATATTTGGCAAGCAGCAGACCACCATTGTCCCAATTAATATAATCTAATAATTATTAAAAAAAATGTCATAACCTAATCAGTAAATAAATTATAAACCATTCATGAACCTTTTATATGGGTAGTCCTACTGTAAAGTGGTACCCAATACTGTAGTTTAAACTATTGACAGTATTTTCACAAAAGCTTATCACTATAGCAGTATAAACGGCCAGCGTCTCACCCATGGGATAGGGTTCCCCGGTCCCGTTTTACCACCTGTAGCTGTGCACACTGCAAACACACCCCAGCTTTACACCAGTCTGCCATCACCAATCACTCATTTCATGCACCTGCTTGTGACTGTGAGTTTGGAGGGTATAAATTGAAGATTTGCTGGTATTATTGTCAGTTATTGTACGTGTCTACCTGTTGTTTGACAGCCTTTTGAATTAAACACCCTGTTACAGTACTTCTTGTGTAATTATACTTTGTGTTTTCCAGTGTTTCGTTTAGTTTGCACCTACACTCACCACTGAAACACACTTATAGTTTAGTATTTTTAACTAATTCACGCCATGTGAATTAGTGTATAAAATGTGGAGCCTGTGAGTATTCAACTTGTCTCATGCATTTTACATAAGTGCATTTTACATAAGTACCTCCAAGCTGAATGTCAGACAGCAGTGAACTAATACATGCACTTGTTCTGTTGCAAGAAAATGTCAGTTTCCTATGAGGTGCCAGTGCCTGGCTGTCTAGTGGCCGCTAAGCATTTAACCGGGCCCCTCCTCGAGAAATTGGGAAAAGCGTAGGCAGATAAAAAGCCACTTTCCCGGATTATTTTACAAAGGACTTTTGAGCACGAATGTATCGTTTTATTTAAAACTGTTTTTTAAGGCAGGCTAAATTTGCATTGATGGCACAATGTAACTCTAAAAAAAGGTTTTGCTCCTGCTGTTTTTTACAGAACCCCTTCCATTGAACTAATTGGTAGAGCATTAAGAGAGCAAGTATGTAATTGGCCAAGGTCCAAAAATATGGAGAGTACAAAATTACAATAACCTTTGAAACTATGAAGAAGCCTATATATAACCAGAGCAGGACCAGCAGTAATAATTTTCATAATTAACGTGTAAGAAAATAACATGCTTCCTGCAATACTTTCGCATGTGTGTCTCTCAGGCCAATGCGTTGAACACATCGTTCAGGTGTTTTCCAGATGTTTTTTGCCAAGACATTTATGGTCAAAGGTAACTCCAAACACGGGGTTAAGCAACACCCAGCTATGCTCAATAATAGTCGCCTGTCTACTTCTCCTATCTTTTATGTGGTGAGTGTGTGGCCCACAGGTCAAGTGAGCAGTAGGAAACACTGCGGCGATCATGCTCAACTTGCTTTCACCACCGGTCAGCTTTGTTTTAAGTGAGAGGTAGGAAACACTGCGGTGATCATGCTCAACTTGTACAACATACACAACGATCATGTTGGCCACACACAGCCAGTAACTAAAAGCCTAGCCAAAGCTTGCACAGTTTGACGAGTATGACATAGGAGTTTGTGACGTGAGATCAGAATGATCTCGCAAGGACGCTTGTGTTTGGATTCATAGAACAAGTAGGTTTGTGTGTACTGTAGTGTCATTGATGAGATGCACGATGCACTGCTGCCTGTATTACAGTGGGGAGTTCTAGTGCTCCACCCATAGAAATAGGTACATACTCATTGACAGGTATTGTTCCACTAGGCTTTCTGTGTTACAGTCAAGCAGGAATAGAATGTGGCATCATCATGAACAATTTACTATAGTTAAACAATTTACTATGGTAAATTCACGTCATTGTCAATATCTTTCATTTTTGGGCATAGCCTAAAATATATTTGTTTACAAAACGACAGCTGAATAAATCTGCAGCCTATTGACAATAATAATGCCTACTCTAATAATGCAGTGATGTGATCTTGTATTGTAATTACATGATGGGTATTTTGAAGACATTTGGTTTCAGGTGCGTCACTGAGAGCTGTCCTCGTGTAATTGTACACCAATATGAACCATATGTTTTTTGCTAGGTTTTTGTTCTTTACAAATTGGAACTCCCCACTGTGTAGATTGAAAGCTGGGGGATGTATTCCCCCAGGTAAAGACAAAGCCATCTAAGAGCATGGGTTTATATTCTGCATAGAAGGTTACTCAATTTGAAAAAGTTGTGGGTTTATTCTGCCAGGAGCGTTGACATCGCAGTCCCAGTTCGCTTCATCGTAAATACAGTTCAGAAAAGATTAAATTAAACAGCATACTTTTGTCCGTGCCTGGACAGTTCATACTGTACACCTTCAAATTCTGTTTTGCTGGGGAAAGTGTGATAAAAATAAAAAAATGTGATCTCTGTGCAATATGGATGTAATTATCCCACACTGGTGTCCTTCTCCACAGTCAGATCAGTCAAAGCCATTACTGTAGCCTGGTGACATGGGGCCACAGTAATGGCTCCAGAATCATTTCCCCCTTCGCCACAGGCATGCTGGGAATTCTAATTCCAATCACATAAAGATGGCCGCACCAGAGATTGGCTGCCAGATTAGCCCCTTATCCTGAATGTGTCCCCACTACCGCCAAGGATACTCCTCCCAAAGAAAAATGAGTTCTTCACCTTTTTCTCAACCTTGCGAGAAAATATCCATAATGTTGCTGCCACATGTGCTCATGTGAGAGTAAATGTATAGGAATGTATGGGAATAAAAGAGTGTGAAGTGGTGGAAAAGAAAAGTCCTGTATTTCAGGGGCATGTGTACATTCTGTAATGGAGCTACCGTACAATAAAGTTCTATAACTTTTGCCAGATATTTAACATGTTTGTTGTGAGTGTATTCTTTAATCCTTGTGAGGCTGATAAAACTTAACGGTTCAAAAGTTAAAAGAAAACAAGGGCTGCTTTATTTCCATTACACGTGTGGTTAAACATCTGACAATGATGGCAGTCAAGTTCATTTTCACACATCAAGTTTTACCGACAAAACTGTAGTGTGCAAAACACATTTATACACTGACCTTACAGAAAATGAGTGAAACGTTTATTCCTGACCCATCATTTATTTTATAGCGACAATATTTTTATTGAAAACATGGAGTTAATTACACATCTCAGTGGCTTTGCCATGTGCCTCATGGTTTTTTATTAGGAAATAACGTGTGCGTGCACCGCTTGCTTATAAAGTTATTTGTTTACTTGACTTAATTTGGTCTGAGTAAAATTCAATCTAGTCAAAGGTTAATCAGCTATCCTACTCAAACAGCTGACATTTATATTGGCCGTAGTCAATTATGAATCTTTTATTTATAATCTATTATATTGAATTTCAGATAGGCTACAGGGTGAAAAACGGTATTTCTAAAATCAAGTCTATAACACTGTTAGAAATGGGCAAAAAGACTACTCGCTTGGACATAACATGTCTATTTTCTACGAAACATGGACAGAAACAGTATATTGCTAGAAGCATGTCCCTGAATGCCATCAGTTCATACTGCAGTGTCCATTAATCTATATCTAATGAGCACTGTGTCCACCTCTGGCTGTCAAACAGCCATTAGACTGTTCTTTTAGACTGCAGAAAGTTCTAGCCCATCATTTAAAGTGTGCCCATCATTTAAAGTAAGACCCCGCTGGCCATTCAATTTCCTTCCTGTTGTGGGTCTTTTTTCTGGTACTTGAAATGTACAGTAAGCAAGAACAAATTGTGCTTCTGAGGAGAAGTTACACAAAATCTTGCCTAGTGCATGTCTTAACTTCAATCAAATGTCATTCATTGTGTCAAATAGCAATAGAGATGGGATGCAATAGAAAGATATTCTTATTTTTATTTTGAAATAAAATTGAAATATATCCCTTATTTATCATGTTTAATGTGCTGGAGGCACAGTAATTCAACAATAAGATGGTTGCCAACCGCCATAAAACAAAACTAAGAAGATAGTTTAATGTTTCAGACATCACTACGCTAAGTATCATCCTTATGACGCCTAACAGGTGGCATAATGCATACTACTCTACAGTAATAATATCCAGCATATTGTCTCTCTTTCAAATGATTTACAAAGCACAGCTCAACCCTGTCTAAACTCGGATATTGTGTTTATTACAAAGAATGACTTTGCAACATGCAGTAAAGTGTCAGGTGTGGTCCGGGAGAGCAGACCCAAGCGCGGGACGTCAAGGCAGTAGACTAGGTTAGAATCAATAGTAAGGTTTAATCAGGTTCTGGACCAGCAGGAGATATACAGACGACAGAGCAGGTGTGTCAGCACGCTGGCTGGTTGGTTGGCTGGAGTGACAGGCAGAACTGCAGCCCAGGTATAAGGAGCAGGCGGGACTACGCTGAGGAGTAGTGAGGCCGGAGGGATTGCAGAGATGGATAGCGTGGCAGAAGGGACTGTGGCGATGAACAGCGAGGCAGACGGGACTGCGCTGACGAGCAGTGAGGCAGACGGGACTGCGTGTAGACGAGGCGTCTAGTTTCGAAAAGCTAGTTTGTCTGGAGTGGGTCTCGATCACCTCCGCCCAGAAAGCGGGGAAGAGATGAGCGGTAATTGTGGCAATCTAGGTGGCTGGAGACGTGGCAGCGGCGCTGTCCAGTGCTGAACGGCCGCCTGGCGCTGTCCGGCGCTGTCCGGTGCTGGACCGGCCTCTTGGGGCTGTCCGGTGCTGAACCAGCCACCTGGCGCTGTCCGGTGCTGGACTGGCCTCCTGGGGCTGTCCGGTGCTGAACGGCTGCCTGGCGCTGTCCGGCGCTGTCCGGTGTTGGACCGGCCTCCTGGCGCTGTCCGGCGCTGTCCGGTGATTGCTGGACCGGACGTGAATCGTGACAGTAAAGTGATAGTCAACATTAGTTAGTAGTGCATATGTAACTTATGACTAATATACATGTGCACAGCACGGCAGGCATGTGCTAGTCGCATAACTCACATTAAAACATTTTCTAGAGCCTTACAATATATTCCTCCAAAATCTTGAACATGAACCTCACACATACAAGTTCAAGTGTTAAAGTCAATACTGCTGTTTTGCTTAGAAACTATTCCAAGACAGGCTTTCTACCTTACAGTCACAAACAGGTATACAGCTGTACTGTATGTAGGTACAGTAGCCCATTAGTTCAACTACAGTTAGTATACAATTGTTAGCCTACCCAAAGCTAATGGTTAAAAAATCTAGGTAATACTGACATCTCACCACCATAAGTGGCACAAGCGTCTGACTGAATGCATTTGATAGCCCCTATTGATTCTGCTATAGTGTGGCCATTTTATCAGAGAAGACAAATTGCTTCAGCAGACAAGCGGGGGAACTAAGACGTGACTGAATTCTAAGGAGAAACACAGGAAATACTTTCTAAAAACCCATCCTTCTGCTGCAAATGCCATCTATAACAGTGATTTTAGTGGTTACAGCATGTTACATTGTTTTACAGTCCAGAAAATGTGTCTTTGGATGTTTACATGTTGTTTATAATTAGTATGTCTTTGGACCAAATCAACAGCAGTTGTTACAACAATCAATGTACAGTACAGACTTCCAAGCTAAGAGCTATGTATGATGTTTAATCCTTCATAGAACAAAATAATTGGTTCTTCTGGTCTTTTTGCACAGTAGTTTATGTCAACAATAAGAAAACATCTTAAAATTACACTATACACAGCACATTTAATGGACGCCACTTTTAACCTATACCACAAACTATTGTGAAAGGAGGACAAAACTGTGGTGCTTACAAGCTGGATGGTGGCACAAGACTGAAGTGCACTTCAGGTTAGTCACAGGCTTGTGAGTCAATATACTGTCCAGGGCTGATCAGTTATGGAACAGGCACACTATCAAAGATCCAGTTTTTAATATAACATGTTGGCACGATTAATTGCATGTGTCCTTTTACCCTTGCCTTAAAAGCTGACTGACTTGGACCTGCAGTGACAGCAATGGTAAACAAGCAACAGGAACTGTATACGAGCTGCTCCACAATAGAACAATTAATGAGGAACATACTGTATTTGCCCACTATCTTCCCACAGCTGTCAACCTCCCACGCTGAGCATTAACATAGCAGGCAAACATTTATAATAGATACAATCTAGTCTAGTTCTTAAAGTATGGTTTATTCGCTCCTGCCTTTTTCTAAAAGTGGAAATACTTTATAGACACACAGATCAGGTTTGAGTAACTGTGAGCATTGGGAAAATTGCAACATTTAATGAACAATCTTAAAGAGAACAGTAAAATATTTGATTCAGTGTTAGATTACGTATTAAAGTACAGACACAAGTTACATTACTGCCATTTGTACACAGTGAATGAGGATTTATTCATCTATTCAGTCCCTGCCAAATATCCCATTCCCTTTAGAGAGCGCCATAACCAGGGACCTGAATAGAAGACCACAGCTGTGCTACAGCTGCACCCAGACTACAGCAATCTCCAACCAAATGCACTCCTATATGCTCTGAATGGCATCGTAGAAAATAAGTATATAATGACACAAATCAGGAGCACAGATGATTCATTCCCATCTGAATCCACTATCACCTGAGGCTATCCGTGGTCTAAGAATGCTGTCAGTCACTCAAGCATGAAACGATGTAACCGGTTTTTACACCGAGGCCTGCTATATGGTGAGTGACTGGCTACAATATGTGAGTGAGTGTGTTCTCATCCACACAGGGCTTAACAGAAGGCATTACATCAACAAGAAAACACTAAATCGTCTGAAATGGATAGAAATCTCACTTGGCTTCATTCAGATGGAATGCTCATTATAGTATACTGTACATTAATGCAATATCTAAAATGTGTAATTTTACGTTGAAAGATAATCACAGCATAATGTTTTATTTGATTTGATTAATGAAAAACATCCATGCTCATCATAATGATATTATGGTCACCAATGCAACAGAACAGATGTGTGATTACTGTAGTTTAAAAGCTGTTTGGACAACAATATAGGTATAGGAGGTCTATTAAAATGACCTATATCTGACATTAGATGCTGGATAATGTAAGCAGGAGAAAAGTGTTTGTTGATATTTGTCCATAAGAAAAATATACACCTTCCTTATCCTTTAGCCTAATATTGCACTGCACAGAAAAATAGGTAAATATGTAACCCCCAGAAAAGCACAGAATGTTACAGAATAATTGTCTGACCACTGTTGCACATTAAGATGCATTGAAGCCTTTTTATTAGCCAAACCAAATAAACCAATCACCGTACGAGGCGGTATGAGAGCAGGAAGGTTTGTCTTCTGTTTAAGCCTCCGATAAATAATGTTTCCACCATTCGCATTCCAACTGAAAAGCATCATAAGAGGACACTTCAACAAACACACAAACAGCTCTTGTTACTCTTGCCTACCGTAGTACACTTCTAACTCTGAGTGCTAATGTGAGTTCACATACAGTATTAGTCACTCAATGGTTTGGAGAAGAGGAGAGAGAAAGCGATGGAGAGATTCCTTACAACGGAGGATTGAATTTACAATTCAATTATTTCACCTTATTTTGCACAATACCAAAGACACAGTTTCAGCATAAATGAACTGTACTTTCTAGAGCTTGGGAAAGAATGTTGTCAACAGGAGGCATTGACTCAAATTGACCACTCAGACGGGTGGTCTGTTCAAGGACATGCTGTACTGCATTGTGCATGTCACACTAACATAAAAGATGCAAGATTTATGGGAACACACTAATCATGTACTTCCAGTTTCCCTTCAAGCTGCAACAAGGCTCCACCACCATTGTATTCTATATTTTCATCCTATATCCTATATTCCTTTTGTTTAATTTCAGTCCTATTCACAGGGCATTTACTGTGGGCTCTGTTCTGAGTGTTGAACTGTAAAATAATAGAGGGGAAGTGTTGGAGTGCAGCACTACAAATATTACAGGGCTGGGGTGAACTCTGTTTTTGTTTGGGCTCAGATGGCTTCTGCTAGGCAGCTGATGGTCCAAGGGAGCTGTAAAGAGAACAATAGGAACGCAAAGGACGCAATATACCAAATGGCCATAAACCATAGCAAACCCATACAACTGTAAATGTGATTTGTGTTTGAGTGAAGAGACAGACAAGGAAAAAAGAACAATCAATATACCACAAGAGATTTTAGACTGAAGTCAGTGCATTTGAAAGGGAATGCAATATAACGCTGTCCTGATTGAGAAGCTAATCAAATATATAAGCATTTTCTGCATATTGCAGAAAACATATCTTTATGATTACATACATAATATATACAGCATTTGCAATATGTTTAATGATTATGTTATATAAAATTTGATTTTTGTTTTTATATGTACAAATAAAATTATTTTTGAAATATAGCAATTGTACAAACATACAATAGGCCTGCTGCCATTAACTGCTACTTTCACAATAGCTTTCAGCATTCTTAATTGTTTTAAATGTCTTAAATGCCTTAAATGTTTCGTGAAAATTGTCAGTGACTTTTTTGAAATACTTCTACAATGTGTTGTATTACTGTAACACAAATATACAACAAATACATACGTATACTGTATACACACAGTATATACTCTACTGTATATAGATGCACACACTGTGTATATAAACTTGTAGTAACAAATGTTAAAGACAAAAACACATAGAGATACATCATTATTTTTATTTTACAAAACCATATCAAGCACTACCACATGTTGTATTCACCTATAGATCCCAGTATCAAAACATGCTTGTTAATGTTATGCATGGTCATACTGTAAACCAGCGCTGGGTTGTAAACTGCAGCGCTTGTTCACAAATGAGAAACATGGAACATAAAAACTAAGCATTCATCTGACGGCCTGTCTGTGGCAACTAACAATCGTTCAGCGGCTTTCATTATACTCTGACAAATATGCCTTTTCCTGGCTGACTGACAGAGCAATGGAAGTAGGCAGGCAGAGTGATCTGGAGGTTGCAGGGAGACTGATGACTTTTAAAAGAACCATAAAGAAACCCTGGGGGACAGCTCTGTGGAGGATTACTCAAAGGCATTTTAATTTATTAGGTAATTCCAGAGGAAAGGCTCTCCTTATCAATGAAACGGCGTCACTGTGAATGTGAGTCTTGTGACATTTAATTTGGTTCATTCACAGCTGCCAACCTTAAATAACAGTGGCAGGAGAACTCTGGACCGCATGCCACGAGGTGTTAGATCATAACATAAGCAGTGTGGGGGGGTGCGTATAGAATCATGTTGTAAGGAACGCAATACAGCGAAATCTAGAAAGGAACCTTCAGACCGAACTGTCATTGCTGACAACCTGCAGAAGAAGAAACTTTCATTTTGGACATAATTTTTGGTGTAGTGGTGGCATGCAATATAAACAGTGTTATCCACTCCCAGATACCTTATAATAACATTGGTCAATAAAAGCGATACCCATAATACCAATTATTTCCAATTTACTTAATTTAACATGATATTTTCCAAAGTAAC
>JAODUH010079061.1:0-10780 GCA_027564835.1 Typhlichthys subterraneus
TATATTATGTTTATGTATCACAGACATGAGCTTTTACAAATTACTGCATTTTTAGCATGTTTTAGCTTCAGTTTGGCATCGCTTAATGTACTGAGCACACCAAATTTCAGCAGTCTAGGCACCCAATGTTTTAAGATAGTTTCGCCAAACTTAATGCAGTACTTAAAACATACTGTACCTACAAAATCTACTATATTTAATAACAATGTGTATCTATGAAAATAAAAACCAGATATGGCGACTTTTTGATCATTTTTGAGTTACGATGTTATGTAATTTGTTTCTTCAAAAAAGTGTATAGCAGAATGACGGCAATATAACAAAGATACAAATGTCAATCATTTTCATTTATATAAACAATTTAATTACTAAATAATCCAATATAGTTTTGAAATATTTTCAGGCTTGGAAAATCATCCCTAAGTGCTGCATTGCCTTTATACTGTTAATCACAGTCACCCTTACGATTACTCATTACTATGAACTTCATTATACTGTGTATAGTGTGCGTGTCATTTTTTTGTATCCCATGTTGTGCTTCTTGTATTTATACTATTTACATTTATGCATGAATTTTACTCACACTAAACTCAGCAAGGCAAATTTGTGTTATTTATTCAGCTATTTTGCTGAGGGGTCCTTATGTGACAAGGGCCAAGCTCAGAGCCGGTGCATCTCATCTCTCTTATCCATGGCTCATCCTTCTGTGAATTGATGCCACTGTAAAAATACCCTATGAGAGACATTTTTCCTAGAAGCCCAATAGAGGGCATCAGAGAGTCATGTTGATACTGAAACTGGGGCAGGGGTCACTAAAGTGTCAACATGATCTATTATTTTCTAAATTAGAACTGAAGCTTCAAAAATGATAAAATGCACTCTTGTCATTGGACCCACATAAAAAATGTCAAATAATCACACTCCTAGGTCAGTTTTTTGTACTGGCCAATAGTTAACAACAGGGAAAATAAAACAACACGTGTCAAGGAGTGAGCATTCACTCATGGCTGTGAATAACAACCTTTGTTAGTGTCAGTTTCCCAGTCTGCCTGTCTGGTACACTGGTGTCCCAAATGTAAAGACACGTCATGAAGGAGACATTTCATGCTTTATTTGTTTTTGTTTTACCTTAGCAAGTTGTCATTTCTCCTCTGTTGTCCAGGAGGTAGGCTATCACAAAGGAGTTGACATAAATAATGACATTTCACGGTTTACGGTGACGACTAATAATGGCCTTGAGTACTGTGCGCTCGTACGCGTGTGGGGTGCCCCGCACTTCGTCTGGGGTACCTACGCTGCTCGCTTCCAACTGGAACCCTGTTCGCTCCACATCCATCTTTCCTCTTCTCCGCACCTCCGTCACGCCTCCTCCATCACTTCCATGACGACACACCGGGGACCGGTCAGGATCAAGTTGCTGACCGTTCGGTAGTCCAGGGTGAGGACGCTGAGACCATTCACAGACACCACGAACTGACACACCTAGAGAGGGAGGAGCCGAAGAGGCACGGATTAGGCGAGGCGGGTCAAGAGGCACGTGGGCGGAGCAAAGAAAGAGGGCGCTGGTTAGAAAAGACTGAAGAAATATTGCAGACCACAAGACATGTCTTTCAACTCTTTATTTTTGTCTTTCCCTACCTACACTGTCTCTCAGTCTACATTCTTTATGCTGTTTTAGCCACTTGGTATTGGTGCTTGGCTCATAGCCCAAGGTCCTGGGATTTAGCCTTGACATACTACAGTACTGTACCAGTTACTTATCCTCAAGCACAATGCCCAACCACCTACGTACTCCTGTAAATTAAACTCACTGGATAAAGGCTTCTGCTGAAATTAACTAAGCATAGAGTTGTCAGTCTAATCACACACACACACACGCACGCACGCACGCGCACATCAGACAGCTGGCACAACGGTGTCTCAATCACAACGAGATCACGCATGCACCATGCGTGCCTTATCTGCATTTTGTTGGTGTTGCAACAGTGATAAATATTTGACTCAACTGTTTTGTATAGCTGCTGCTGTTGCAGTGTGAAGCTGTTGGTCTACTCACTGTGGTTTGGTTCACCCAGGCCTCCAAAATAGTTTCACTGCTCTCCAGATATGTGAAAACACTGTGTGTGTGTGTGTGTGTGTGTGTGTGTGTGTGTGTGTGTGCGTGCGCACGTGTGTGTGTGGATAGTACAAAGTACATGTGCATCACTACGTATGGGAAAAAAAACCACTGTCTCCTGAGAGACTGCGGTTTCCACAACACCAAAATGGTTTTCATAGATCCTCTTGACTTGACATGAGCACAGGCCTGTGCCAGTTATCAGATGTAACCAGTAGGAAAACACATGGGGCAGCTCATTGCATTTACTGTGAGCGATATGATGTTTTCTCAAAAGGCATGGCCTTACCGTAAATGTATCATATTGGAAGGTTTGAAGAAAGGAAACATGCGTGAGGCAGATGAACCAGAGAAGTTAGCACAATGCTATGGGTGGAGGCCTTCCACACTACATTGCTACACAGAAGACACTCTTATTCTCTCTCAGCTCTCACTAAAACACACACACACACACACTAGTAGTCCTTCATTCCCACCTCACTGGTTTGCACCACCTCTGCCCCCTCCCCAATAGGCTGTGAGAGTGTTGATTTTGGCAGGGGTCCAGTAGGAGTGAATGACTCTCAGCGTGGAAAGAGTTAAAACTGCTCTGGGCCGTGTAGTGAGAAAGGAACAAAGAGCGAAACAAAGTTGTTGTCGTCGGGGTTAAAATACCATCGTTTGTGCTCGCAAAGTGATGAATGTGTTTTAGTCTATGGGTTCCATGTCCAATCAGAAATGTTACAATGGATCTCATGGCAGTGATGTTGCATTTTACATACCGATACTAAATAAAACAAACACATAGAACACTGAGAAAACAATAAAGCAGAAGTGATATAATACAGCAAATGCTTCCTCTTTTTGACACCCAAACACCAGTTAAGACGCTTCTCACTGCACTCTTGACCATTGTGCATTTCAGTTTCTGTGGTGAACTGCAGACATTCAATGACTTCATTAGTTTACTAAGATGACTTAAGATATGAAAAGGGAATGGAAGAGCTCTGTCAAACAGTGCACACACACACACACACACACACACACATTCCCTTTTCTTTTTCAGGTTCCAACTGTCTATAAATGTACTATAAATGCATGCCTTCCTAGGTGTTTTCCTCAACTCTAGTTCCGACCTTCCCATGTTGTGGTGTGGGCTAGCAATGCTCTACTCTGCATTCCCAGAATTCCTTTCCGCCCGTGTGTGTGGGTGTGTGTGTGCGCGCACGTGTGTGTGTGTGTGTGCGTTTGTGTGTGTAGGGGGGAGGGGGGGTACCTACATACATGCCAGCTGTGGGGCCACAACTATTCCCCACGTCCCCCCTGCTGGCTTTCACACCTCTCTCCTCTCTACTGTCTGTCTGTCTGTCTGTCTGTCATGTGGTAGCCTCACCTCCCTGCGCTGTGTTTCTTTACAGCACCTCCCTCGCCTCAGCTCTCCCCCTTGTTCTAGGCCGCCACCGCAGTGCTCGGCTCAGCAGTGTGTACTTAGCCTCATGTGCCTCTGTGCCTCCCTCTCTCTCTCCCGCTCCTCTCTCTATCTCTCTATCTCTCTCTCTCTCTCTCTCACACACACTGTATGTCCCTTCAGTGTTCACTCGTCCCCATCACCTCACTAACTCAGTGTACTTCAGCCCCTCCATCTAGAGCAGCGAATCACAAGCCTTCTGATCTCACTCGTGGCACCTTTGTCCCCTACCAACGCGCACCGTCTTTTTAAGAAGCACAGCGTCACACCACAGCGGTGCAAAACGTTTGCACTGAGGCCAACCGCACAGGAAGACAACCAACAACATGTTTGGATCTCATGAACGAGATTAGGAACCGCTGCTCTACTGAAATAACCTCCTCTTCACTATCCACTTGGACCAAGAGCCCTCCTTCCCTGCGTCATCTCTCTGCTGAAGGTCCGCCGGCCGTTGACAGCCAGGCTGTGTTCTCTCCCCTTCCTTACCTTCATTCCAGCGGCAGCCGCAGGTCCACTGGGGTCCACTGCCTGGATGTGACAGGGTTTGTTGCCCCGCACCACGAAGCCCCAGCCCACGGCGTCCCCGACTATCTATACAGTGAAACACAGCATCACACAGTTGATGAGATAGAGCAGGGGGCACGGTGGAGGCACGTCACATGAATACAAAGTCCTAGGATGCAGTCCAGGGACATCTTTCTTGCATGCCACCCCCACATGTGTGTGTGCCTCTTGTTCCCAGGGCAGGGCCGACTGCTGTTTTAGATGTGGCGAACACTGGCACACGTTTAACACTTATGGATGTAACAATATGGACCTCAAGATGTTCTAAGTGCACTGCAACATATTTAGTTGTCTCAGTACACAAAGACGCATTGTACAATTGGAACAACAGAACAAAGACAGAAGTAGCACAGGCCAGTTGGCTGTGTGTACATGGGTAATGTGAATCTACTGTAAAATAAGAGATGGCCAAGTTTACAATACAAGGTATTCAGAGAAGGCGTTGCATAATTCAATATCGATCTAAAACACCATGGAAGGAGGAGGTCACCCTGCCCCTTAATCTACTAAATAACCACAGACATTTAGTTGAGATAATGGTTTTGAAAAGATAAGAGAACATGGGTGGGTAATCTGTTGTGCTTGGAATTCTACATAGTACACAGTTGGGTATTTAGCAGTTATCTGATGTTAACCACACACACGCACGCACGCACACACACACACACCCCACACACAGAGGGTGGCCTTTGGGTACATTCCACACAAAACTTGTCTGCTATGAGAGCCAATCAGGCAGGCACTTTCAGAAACAGCCAATGAGGAAGGCTGTGTAATTGCTGTGGTGGCAACCTAGTCTAACTTTAGTCCTGCTAATAGTGCAGGCATTAAAACTGCATTGGCAGAGAGAGAGAGAGAGAGAGAGAGAGAGAGAGAGAGAGAGAGAGAGAGAGAGAGAGGTGTGTATTTGTGTGTAAGCACATGTACACACACGTGCATACACGTGTGTGTAAGAGTAGCCACGTTGAAATGGTCTTTCGTAAGAGAATGGGTAGGCGTGTGCGCATGTGTGTGTGTGTGTGTCATACAGTGAATGTCTTCTTTATGTAAGGTCCCCCGGGTGTCTGCAGCTCCTCTGGAGTCACTTGTCTCTTCAAAACTGCCAAAACAGACACACGCATGTACACACACGGTTTATTGCTACTGGTCTATAATGTGTCACAGCAGGAAAGATGACACACTGTACACATATTTATGTATACAGGAAATTGCATTGTCGCAGGCAATAGTCAGTAGCAAACAAGAAACAGAATAAAACATAACACTAGAATGTCATTAGTAATGGCAATAAAATGTCAAAGGGAAATTATCTATTGAGCTCACACAAGAGAAGCACACAGCGGTGTTAGCGCTAAGTGTATGTGATGGTGTGAGAGCACATAATGTCAGTCACATGCTGACAGTGTCTGGAGGCAGACAACTTCCTGAAACATGGCCATGTTTTGCACCTCCTTCCTCACATGAAAACTGCACAGTGGCCCTATAGCCGTATTCTCATCACTATACATTTGACATGGTAAGACCTCACAGCATCAATCAATCATTCCTTACAAGATGGGACACACAGACTGATTACAGACAGACAAGACCATAACAAAGATGGGGCGGCATTGGTTGGTTAGAAAAGACACTGTTCCTAATAATAATAATAATAATAATGTGACTTTCATACAACCTAGTCAAAAATACTACTGTAGTATGCTGAACATACTTGGCTGTTATTGAAGACAGAACAAATAAAAAATCACCCACATACTATTTAGAAGGCTTCTCAGGTGATTGGTAGGTAGATAAAGGAACCTTTAAAAAGCAAGTATAATCCTACGTGGTTATATTACTGTGTTTTATCAAAAACGCCTGCCACATGCAGCTAGCATGCCATAAGCCCCGCCTCTAAGATCATGTTCAATATACAATGCCTATTGCTTCAGTGTCTGGTTCCGGTTCTGTCACATCTCCCTGGTTCCGTCTCCCAACCCAACTCCTCCACGTTTGGTTGATTATAAGGTATTAACTTAATAATACCTTCATAATAATAGCTTATAATAATGTCACCTGATTTGCTATATACTTCTAAAAATGTGGTTCATGTTGAAGTAGCTCTAGCTTACAGAAGGTGTTTTGTGCTGACAGCTACTTCTAATTTAGGACAACTCAGGGTAGTTCTGCTCAATGTTTACTTCCCAGAAGGCCTGACAGGCACGAGCAACACGCAATAGAGGCACATACTACATAATGCATAGTTGGCACTCCTCATCGCTTGAAACTGTAGATCCTCTCTCAGAAACAGAGAGGACGGTGTGTGTGTTAAGCGTGCCTCGTCGTCTACTGTGTGCTGTACTGGCGCAGAGACCGTGCTCAGTCACATCCACGGTACATTCTCACACAGTAACAGACAGACAGAGACCTCATTACTGCATTGAAATGGCTAAACGTCCTTGAACATGTGCCTCTTAAATAACGTGACATATGGGACCAGGACCTTTCTGTAATGGTTACAATGACATCATAAATGCACTTGTGAAACAAAGACATATAGAGTTGTAACGGGGTGCAAAAGAAGGATGTACATCGTGTTTAAAGGTGGGGAATGTGAGGAGTGATGACACAGTGTCTGTTCAGAGGTGAAGGTCTTCCTCCCACATGTCATTCACACACAGTCAGCAACCCTAACTAGGTCACAAAGTTTACCGTATGTACATTCTATCTCCCTCCCTCCCCCTGCGCCTCTCTCTCTCTCTCTCTCTCTCTCTCTCTCTCTCAAGTGACTGCAGTCACACACTGAATAATGCTGATTAATGCATTGTTACACTGGAGTGTAGTAAATGATAAACAGCTGTCTAAACCCGTGCCAAATAACTGACTGGACTACATCCATTCCAGATCCTTCATATAAAACTTTAATGTACATCATGTACAGTAAGGAAAGCTTGTTGGCATCCGGTTTGTTTTTCAACAGCTTAGACTGCAGTTAGCAAAGTAATACATTCTGTATATACAGTACATGTGATGTATACTCATGCAGTATATTTACACACACAGAGTATATACACCATACTCTATGTGTGTGTGTATGTGTGTTCCCTTACCAGATTTGGGGTTACAGAGGACGGGTGGACTGCTGCTGAGTGTAGGACTGCTGCTATAGTAACCACTGCTCCCACAACTACTGCTCATGCTGCTACGACGAGCTCCCACCACCACCTTGATCTCCTTAGTAGGACTCACTGGGAGAGATAGAGAGCAAGAGAGAGAGAGAGAGAGGGAGATAAATTATTCCATTATTAAATACAGTATATACAAACAATCGAGTAATGCTAAATTTCACACGAATATTCAATGACTCCTATTCTCTAAATTGGATAAAGATATGAATCTAATCTCTACCAACAGATAACCAATCTGGCTTTAATGATGAAAAAACCACACACAACTCTTACTTTGTAGATTGAAGTGAAATGCCTTTACGATCCCATTTGAAAGTGAGTCTATTGATTTTGGGGCCATTGGTGTGACAAGCTTTTGCTTTTGTGTCTGTCTGTATAGCTGCTTGTGTGTCCATCTACCTGTCCTTCTGCCAGTGGGCTGGGCTGCAGTGTCTACCTGAGAGGAAGCTGGTGTTGCCTCCATCTGAGTTCTGCTTGCGGAGGCAGAAGGGGCTGTCGTGGCTCTCGGGGATGCTGCGTCCTCGCTCGCAGAGCACCTCAATTAGTCGCCGCCGGCGACGGAAGTTCATCCGGAACTGGTATAGTAGGCCCCCATCGACAAAGTGGTGCTTGTTGGTCACTAGAGAGAGATGTTAGTTTGGTTTATACACTGTAAAGAATTAGCAATTATAAAATAGAAGTACTATATATTTTCTATATTTAAATACTGTAACCGTGATCCTGAGTTAAAGGCAGAGTTTGTTATTCTCGAGAACGCTTGCTACCTTTGAACTCAAAGCATTGTGAAGCAAAGCGCAGTACTACGGCTTTGTTGTTGTGAGTGGTGTTTGCCACTTTGTTCATGTTGCTATTTACGAAGCCAGGGCTGGGTAGAAGTATTAGATACATTTTTCAACACACTTAGAATGGTAAGATAGTGAAACGCAAGGATATATTTGGTGAATTTGACAAAATGTGTATTAGCTTGCAGTAGTTGACTTTACCTTTAAGCAATAATACCCACGTAATGGCCTCAAATCAAATTTGTGTTTTCCAACCCAAGTAAACTGTTAATCCATTTAAACATAGGAAAAAATACATTCAAAGCAATGTTGACCTAATACCTTTGTTTCATTATACTCAACTAGCAGTAGTAGTAATAGTACTAACATTGTAAATAAAATTAATAAATGCGTTGACATAGCTGTTTCAGTTAACTGAAAACTCAACTGATGAACCTGACTGTGCTAAACTTGAGCATGAGCATTGACTTATGTTATCTTGCAGAGCTGATACGTTGTCTAAAATTAACAGCTACTAGGCTATTAGCTGTATTTATCAGTTAACAGTTTAACAGTTCAACATGCCCTTTACTGGACTTGGGTCCTGTTGTCAAACTGATACTAATTGAACATTTATAAAGGACAGTATTTGCTTGGCAGTCGGCAGTCTTTGGTGTGCTTATGCATACATATAATATTATAATATATTATAATATATACATATACACACACATATATATATATAATATATACATATATTAGTTATGCTTATATATACCAAATACTGTAAACAGTAAATAAATACTTAACGTTGTTCTGGCAGTCACAATACAACCAACAGCAACACAATGTGGACCAATCCAGACTTGCCTGAGCTATTGTTCCACTAGTAAAAGGGGGTGTATATCATGTGCAAATGCGACCTCTGCCCGGGAGAGAAGAAGAATGCTGGCATGGGAGTTCTGCTCCTTCCCCTAGTTTGGCCCTCTGCCAAGTTATGATATGAGCTCCCCATTGCAGTCCATCCATAAACCTAGTTTTGACTCAGTCTGGTACATCTTTCTGGGATTTCAGTGTGAGACTATGGCATGCTTCAGTTACCCTGATGGAACAAGCTTTTCCCCCAGACAAGCTTTAAAAAAATACAAAAATAAAATATTGAAAAAAATGTTTAAAGTTTTTTTAAGTTTTAAGAGTTCTCTTAAGTAATAATAATAAGTTTTGTTCAAATCTTGCCAGGAATCAAATCTCTACCATGGGAAAGATGAGGAATTGAAGAAGTAGTTCAGACCACTACTACTAATAAATAAGCCAGGCAGTTAGGAATACTGGCCACTAACTGGGACGGCATGTGCTTCGTCTCTGCAGACAGCATGTCCTTGAGCAAGACATAGCACTAGATTTGTTCTTCATTTATAAAGTGAGTGTGGGGATCTGGCAGTGTCAAAATCAACAAGGTTTCATTGTTGCCTCATTTCAAGTTTTATAATGGAAAAACCATCACATGTGAGAATGTCAGTTGACCGTTTCAGTATTTTCGTCGATTTATCTTTTCTTGTCCTTTAATTCTTGCCATAGGTTACAGTATGAAGCTGGTATAGTTCATAATAATAAATGCAGTTTTACACGAATAACTGCAATGATTGCAATCATCAGGAAACATATAGATATACAGTATCTGAGGCAACATTGTGTGTGTGTGTGTGCGTGCATGCATGCTTGTGTCTGCTTGGAAAAACATTTTATTGGGAGAAACTGGAGAACACAGCACACATACATACGCCTATTGCATTACATAGTACATGACAGACAGTGAGAGATAGACAGAACAGATGGGCCTACAGTCCGATGGAGTTAGAAGATGAGGAGGAGGAGGAAAGGAGAGAGAGAGGGAGACAGGGAGACAGGAAATAGGACAGAAATAAACTCCAGATCACATGATTAATGTCTCTTCCCTTCACTGGTATAAACAGCAATAATTCTGATGGAATGCCTGCTTCATATGGGTAAACTTTACAGTACACTAACAGTTAGGGGTGGGAATCGCAGAGTAACTCACGATATGATACTATCACGATACTTTGACCACAATAACGATGGTATCACAATTCTGCCATAATCTATATAATCTATATAAGACAATCATGCACGATACATCAGGATATCTTTTGTAACATAAAAATAAAATATACCCTAAAAAGGCAGAAATCAAAACATTTTGACCTAGTTTCTGAGTAATACGCTTCTTCAAACGTAATCTTTCAGACGTTTCTCGCATGGATTGTTTGCATTAGGCTACAAATAAGGATGACCGGGAGCACAAGGATGGCACAGCCAGTCTCAGTCTGGGGAACTTCAGCTAAAATATGTGCCTGGTCAGATGCCACCATGTCCACTTGCCATGAGGGCATACCCCATGTCAAGAACATAACACAGGACCATGCAGCTAGACCATAACACAGGACCATGCAGCTACAGTAGATCTAACACAGGACCATGCAGCTAGACCATAACACAGGACCATGCAGCTACAGTAGACCATAACACAGGACCATGCAGCTACAGTAGATCATAACACAGGACCATGCAGCTAGACCATAACACAGGACCATGCAGATAGATCATAACACAGGACCATGCAGATAGACCATAACACAGGACCATGCAGCTACAGTAGATCATAACACAGGACCATGCAGCTAGCACCATAACTGGTACATTTCAG
>JAODUH010079072.1:0-15525 GCA_027564835.1 Typhlichthys subterraneus
GAGAGAGAGAGAGAGAGAGAGAGAGTGGATGATGGGATAGCTGTCAATGCAAGCTCGGAATCTCTGACATTGATGTCCAGTTTAAGAAACGGTGACTCTATACAAAATTACTTTGCCTAGGGTCAACATTATCTGCTTATTTCTCAATGAATATACACAACATATTTCTCCATATTTCTTCTCACACTAAAGCTAATTATAGTACCCTCGATGTTAAAGTACATAATTAAAATTATGAAACCATTAAATGTAAACCAAAAAAACCTTTAAATGGGCTAAATACTGCAATGCACGTCTCTGCTGAGATTATTAACCCACAACAACTATTATATTTTTATTAACCATAAATAATCCCCATCCAAAGATGAACTGTGTAACTGTGTCTTCAGCAAGGGTTTAGCGTTGACTTATAAATACACGTAGCATCAGATCCATTTACCTTTGATTAATATGCTTTCAAATCTCTCCCGTGTCTCAGTCACACATACACACACACATTTTCCTGCACAAAGTACAACGTCTAAACTGTCACCCTCTGCCACGCGGTAGGGGAGCAAAGCGTGGCATCACATCAGCACAGCTGCATCTGAGATAAGTGGGGAATCGATTACCATCGATTAGAAGCATTCTAAACTCTGCCTAACCCCACTCCCCCACAGTCCACGTATCAACCACATAGTATGGAGCCAGACCCACACAGCCTCACTGAACTGGGCTCAGCTGTGCTCTACGGCTTGTCTCACCACAGCAGACTAGCGTGCACGGCACACGCTCACACACACACACACACACACATGCACAAAGCCAAACATGCTGCAGCACTCCCTCGTGAAACTCTGCCAGAAATCTGAGTAGGCGGGGCCCGGCAAGCCTTTTTTAATCGTTATATGGTTATTTAGTCACTGATTAGAATGTTACTTGTTCCATCGGCTTTGCTTAAACATGTAGTGAGATTGTGACATTATGGTGAGCTGGAGGTGCACTGCGTTGGCCGAGCACAGCAAATTGCGTGATTGCCATTCTGTCTGAGTGATATACTGCCCTTTACATTTACTCGACCTTGACGGGGGAGGAAATGAGTTCAGCTTCTCACAAGCCATTCCTCCCACTCATCGATCCAGAGACAATTTACCACCCTAGCCTTTTTATTTATTTATTGCTGACACATGTCAGCTATCCATATGGTCCATCCTAGGTTTATTATTGATTGATTATGTGTTATGTGTTTGAGATTGTGCTTTGTACTTAATATTCAGGAGGAGAAAAGCAGACTTGCTGTACCTGAAGAGGTGTGCACGAGGACGTCAGAGGTTCAGTGACTCACAGAACAGTGAGAAATAGATCAAATTAACCGAACAAACAGGCGGTTATCCTCATAAATGTGAGGGAAACTCAAGGCTCTTTGTGTTTGACTCAGCGTTGATTAGTATCAGTTGAAGGAATGCAGTATAGGCTCAGACCTGAGGAAACATGTATTATTTTCAAGGGGGAAGGGAGTTGAGAAAGTGAGCTCTAAATGCAGAGAAGCCTCTCTCGAACCCTTTCAAATACAGTAGCACATATCTGCTATTGGCTAATATACAGTAGCCTACTGTATGCCTCAAAGCCTGAGGTAAGAACTGTAGCTACAAGTACTGTATTTCCCATTGTGAGTCTGATAGCTCATGGCTATAAGTTATTTGGAGCTAGTCCTCTCTTGAACATTTTGATTTCTCATGTGAACCATTGACCCATGTTTATTTTAGCCCAGAAGACCGTGTTCCAGTGAATGAACATGTTGTGTGGGAGTTTCAACTTCTCTGTGGATTGCCTGTTTTCCATAGGCTGCTTGACATGCAGCTCTCTGCAATTTCTCTGTATACTGGTCTTATGAGGCAGATCATTATTTCATATTGCTAATGTTTTAAACAAAGCTGGTTAGTGATCCACCCTGTCAAGGAGTTAATATGGAAAGTGGTCTCATTAAGACACACACGCAGACACACGCACACACACAGACATCTGAAGAGCATGAATGAGTGTGCATCTACACTCGCTTTCCAAAGAGCAAAAATTAAGCTCTCAAAATGTTTTCACTTTATGTGATGAAATCCAAGGTTTCACAACATCAGCTCCGTGGCTTGTCTTGTAGGCCTTTAGACTGATGAAATCCCCCACCACAGCAACCAAGAGCCTAACGTTCAAGAATAGCTAGAAACAGCGTTCCTGATACAGTATATCAGACAGCAAAGTCAATAGTTAGCACTTTTGTTCTGCTCATCTGTTTTGATTGAGTGCCTCATATTTAAAATGTAAACGAATCACATAAAGCCACTATAAGCCCTGATGCATACATCTCCTTCCTCAAAAACACATTTCCACACAAAAGAAAAAAAAACAAAGAGATTGAAACAAACCTATTAGGCATAATAGGCTACGTAGTGATATTTGATTATACACAGTGTTTCCTTTATCTTGCATTTGATGCGTGACCTTGGATATCAAAGCATAAGTAGCTCCAAGCGCAGCAGATGTGCATACATAAATACATACACTGCTAAATCAGCGGCAGAGAGAGCAAAGTCATATCGTGTCTGCCGTGCTGTCATGGGATTATATTGGATTTATAATTACTTATAGGTGAGTGTTTGCTGTATGCTAGTTTCGAAGAGCCAGCCTTCACTTGCGTAAGGAACCTTAATATGTTCCAGGTAACTGATTTGGTGACTTGATTGAATTGATTACGACTACTAGCATTAAGGAGCAGGTAGGGTTTGGACATCTTGCTCATTGATGCTTACAAGTAGGCCGGTCTTGTAGAGGATCTACAATCATAACCTTCCGGATGGTTGATGAGCACTACACAGTTATAACTGACAAATAACATAATGATAATACCAGAGATATGACTTTGTGGTGAGCTGGCTACCGCATATTGCAGAGGCGAGGTGGAGCTAAGACACAGTCCGTGTTTGGCTGGGGAGCAAACATTCAATACCAGACTGGCAGTGGGTGTGCAGCAATGAGACAACATGGTTCAGTGATGCTTTCTGACAGCAGGTAAGGTCTTGCAAATGTGAAGTACATTAATCCTGCTTTACATTGCAGCTGAATGTAGTCCACCAATACCCACAACTGAATATGCCTTAAAAGTAAAAGGAATTTGTATGGTGTTTCTCCAAAACATTAACCTGACATGCCATATTCATTGTTAGTCACAACTCCCTCTGGGGAGCCATTCATTGAAACTGTTTGTAAAGGGCAGGCAACAAAATACTTGGAAGTTGATTGGATGAACCATCTGGTTGTTATCACTAGCTGCGTTTACATGGACCCTATTATTCCAATTGGAATCTAGTTAAAAGCCCAACCCGAACAAAAATGCTCCATATTAATAACTGGATAGGAAGAGAAATGACCAATCCCATCGTAATATCATTCCGAAGCAGAGAGGTATATAACCCGTTCCATGACCCGATTGAAAGAAGGATTCTACCATGTAAACGGTTAAACCCCATTACTTCCCAGGTGCGTTCTAATGCGCATACCCCTTACATTTTGTGTGATGCCGGTAAACTATTCTGCACAGCCACTCTACAAAGCATGGATGTATTATAAGAACGGTACAAAGAGGACAAATCAACTGCGATGCTCCCAAATAAGTGAATGGGAGTTAGTAGTGTCAATGTAAACCCAGCAAACCTAAACCATGCAATAAGACGCTGATTGGTAAGTTCAGTTGCTGCTCGGACACATTTGAAGTTATTTCTAGCTTTCACTAGCTGGGTATCATGGTCACTTTTTTGTCTTTCCGATTGACAATTTTGGGTTACCTGTTTACATAGGATGTTACCTAATAGGGTCTAGTGTTTGCATGCACCGTCGCAACTTATCGGAATTTATGTTAAACATAATATATATATATATATATATGCATATATACATATATATATATATATACACACACACACACACACACACACACACACACACACAGAGACACTGGCCCTGGCTACCTTAACAGAGTAAGTATTGGCTACACCAGACACTGCTCCACGTCCCCCAGGCAGCTCTGCCACCAGGTGCACGCACTAGATCCAACAGCCACCAACAGAGTGCGATCACTTTTTATCAGCAAGTCACTTTTGGGCACAACACCAATAATAACTCCCATGCACTTTTTTACACGTGTCGCAGTTGATTTGTCCAGATTTATTACCATTCTTATAATCCATCCATTTTACAGTGGTTCTGCAGAATAGTTTACCGACATCACACAATACATAAGTCGGGGCATGCGCATGAGAACGCAACCAGGAAGTAATCATGGTTAACCGTTGCTAACCGCTGTTGGGCAGATGTTTTCGCGAGGCTACCAAAATATATCACATATGCTAAATACTTTAAATATGAGCATGTATCGGTGGCCAGCAGGTAGCTGCACAGTGAAGTTAATCCTCACTCTCTGACACCTCATAGGATGCTCTGGTGATACAGGGTAGGGCCCATGGGTTTTAGCGTGCCATGTAGAGCGGCAGCTCTCTGCATGGGAGATTATGGTTTGATTCACCGAGGGGGACATACGATCTCTGTCACACATGCAAACTGTATAGTATACATAGAAAATAAAAAAAGTGATCTGAGAATTTGCCCAAACACTGATTGTCCATGAAGACTTTTTGTTCGGCATTCTCATAAAAACAGGCCCTTTCACATCATCTTTCACATGACCCTGACTGGCCTGAGACGATACTCTGAACTGTCTGTCATGCTGGTCTGCTTTCCCATCACACACAGGATGTGTGTGTCAGTAGGGGAGGGCTGCCAAGGAATCCTTCTCACTTACAGAACACAACAGATGTTATGGCTGCCCTGTAATATGTGATGATCAGCATCCTCGTGAAAGGATGGATAAGCGTTATTCATATCCCTGCGGTAAGCCATCGTTTCACATCCACATTCTACTTAAAGGGACACTTCTCAATTTGTGTCTGGAATGACAGTAATGGCTGAAACCAGCATTAATATAAACAGTTGTTTTAGTTTGTACAGTACACCTCCCACATCTGAATGTTTATAATAATTTAAAGCATGGTTCTCCTCTCTACTCCTTCCCCTGATCTCTACCCTTCCCCATAGAGCTGTGCACGCTATGGACAGTGATATGGCATGGAAATGTGGAGTGTACCTTTCAAAAAATGTAAATAAGCTCAGACAATTAAGATATCCACAGCCCAATAATGCAGTCCCATCCACAGCAAATTATAATCCTGTCAGTGGTGCATTGATGTTAATCTACAGTATTTGGCAAGACATCCTCTCCTCAGGAAATGTCTGGCATCTGCTACTATAGCATAAAAACACAGGGTTACAGTAGTGGAAAGTGAGTCTGGGCTGGATACAATGATGTGGGATGTCAGCAAATTATTGTTCTAAACGGGCAAGGGGGCATCAGAGGGTTCTACACAACCTGAAATGTTGTTTATGCATTATGGCTGAGAAGAGCTATTATCAATATTAATACATCAAGCACTTAGAGTAATCACTTACACAAGGAATCTTTAAGTAGAGTAATGATGCTACAAATATGGCTGTGTCTAAAATCAATGTTATATATATCCTCGTTATGAGTGGATGAGTGCACTGCATAGCACAACTGGAAACTGGCTATATTGGTACACTGCACAGATTATGCTTTGTGCAAATTCCAAGTGTGATAAAGAATTTCCTTGTTTGAACTAAAAAGCATTCCATACAATATGCTGAAAGTTAAATGCAAGGGTTTTTTATTTCTAAGATTTGTAAAAAAAAAGAAAACCATAATATCTAGCCCTGTTTTCACCTTCATCATGAGTTAAATCATGTATGCACAGACATGAGAGTTTTTCTTTTTTAAATGATACCAAACCATTATATTTTTCTGAATATGGTCCTATACAACAGAGCTGAAATGTCAATTCTAGACAAATGAATTAACTATTTTATTTTAAGTAAATTTAGCAAATTGTTAGGATTACCCAATTACCAAACAGTCACACAGCCATCCATAAGGAAATAAGGTAAGGAAAAGTAAGGAAATCTCAAATAACATGGATAAAAAAATACCGTAATACATAAGTAACGGATCTGACGAGGTCACCCTTTTAACCTCACTGTGGGAAATGGAAGAATCATACTGTATGTTGACTAACTGATTCAGAGCTCATCAAATGATTCAGAGGCTTGTAAAGACTAGACTGAAGCTTGTCTCAGTGTGGAGGAGGTCTTCTTGACTATCCCCAAAACCATTGAAAACTCATCTACCCATGATCTCCACTACTACTCCTCAGTGTGATGACATTTTTCCATTGCATTATATTTGCCTGCCGACTTAACTGACCCTAATAGCTGTTCTGGATTGAGGACTATGGATGCCAACACGTTTAAACTGGACAGACGCATGAGACTGCATTATGCTCTTAACATTGAACAAGGTTTAATAGGCAGGAGAGACTATTCCAAGTTTGTTCTCTATTTTCTGTAATGTTAACAGTGTGCAGTGGGCAGGTAATTTCCCTCCTGAAGCTACAGCTGCGTAGACTGTGCCAGTCCTAAAATGGCATAGCCAAAAACCACAACCAGTTTTCACTAGCGATGTTACAGCCAGACAAGATTGTTTACTAATCACTTATTGTAATATTCACTTACAGATTTTACTTTTTTTTTATGGATTTTGCAGAAAGAATGTTACTTGAACTTGATCAAAACATAAACATCTCTCCCTTCAATGCCATAGGGTGCTCCACATTAGACACACATTGCCATGGCTAGGATATTGTTGTTTGATGCAGTCTGCACCACTTTGTTTATGAACCTATTTACAGACAGGTCTGTCTGTGATATTTGCTGACTTTGACAGAAAGTGTGTTAGCGACAGTATAATGGCTGACTCCACCTTTAATAGTGCTTTCATTTGAACTCCTACGCACATGAAAAGTGGCTCTATCGGAAGGTGATATTCCGTCTTACCTTGCAGACAGCCACTGCCCTGCTGGCGCTAGAACAAAGCTTACTAACAGCTGCTTGATAATATGCATCCATTAATTACATGTTGATGCCTTAAGTCTAGCCCATGCAGTTGAACAGAGCCCTCCCTCTCAGAGCACTGGAGCAATTATGTAAGAACATTGCACAATGGCAAGCAGACAATATTGCAAGCTCTTAATAAGTATTTTCTCTCTATTTTGCTTGTTAAGGCCCCAGGACTGTTAATTGCATTAAAATATGGATGTTCATTATTAAACACCTTATTTAAAAGTTTATTTGAGTTGCTGGTGGTATAATTCAATTGTTTTCCAATGAGCTACCGGTAGCTATAGCCTAACCTATTAAACAAAAACACAAGATCCATAACACTTACAATACAATAAAATATACTGCACTGTGCCTTTATTCAAGACAATGTGACATTACAATATACTGTATGTACACACTGTACATAGAGTATATTGTCACAATGTCTTGACAGTGCACACGTCTGTGTGTGTATACATATTTGGACCAAATTTGTGTGGATCAAGGCAGTCATCTGGTATCAGATAAATTCCAATATTATATGTGTGGCTAATTTTGATTGCTTGTTGCGCAAATGCGCTACTGCTGTGGCTATGAGTAAAACACAGAGACATTGCAGCACAATGTCTGTGTCCTCTACTGCCCTTCTGTCAGCAGCTGTTGCAGCAGAGCAAACAAACCATCCTTCAGAGGGTAGACTAGGTCTAAATCACAGTCACAGGACTGAGATTTGATGACGGCCTGGAAGTCAAACATGCATTGTTACCATGGACTATAGAAATGCCCGCTGCTGTCAAGAGACAAATTGCTGATGAATAGCAATACTAGGTTAGTCATTTCTGTCAGTAATCCCAGGCCTTTAGAATAGAACTCCCTCCACACTTCAATAATGACTTGTGTAGTTTTAATCAACCCTGTAACCTGGTATTCCGTGAAGGAAATACAGTGAAATGAATTTGCTCATGTAACCGTAGATACACTTGGTTGTCTACTTTGAAAGGTTTCTTTCAAAGTATGCAGTTTTCATACTTGATTACAGCCTGCTATTAAATACTAATATTATGTGTGAAGTGAAGCAGCTGCCTTGTTTCTCTAGGTACTTTGTGTGTCAAGTGTCAGATTACACTATAATATCAGACATATGAACTTCCTCCTAATACTTTTTTAAGGAAGTGAATGAAAAATATTGACAAGAGGAATACTGAAAAATGAGCAACACAAATCTTAGTCACTTAGAGTATCTCACCTTCATACCTCATGGGTATACTGTAAGAGAGCATACAGATTAAAATCAGGGTTTTATAGTTCAAACCTGGCTATACAAGTTTTGTGTAATTAAATAATTAAATAAAAACACACACACAAAAAAAATACAAGATACAGTAAAGGCTTCATTAAAACAGTTCCAAATATATCTATTTTGCAGCATTGATTCTGCCTTAAACACATCCATAAAAAGATAGCCAGAAGAGCACACTGTGTTCCCATTGGCACAAGGATGTTGTTGTCATTTCTGTCATGCACCAATCTGTCTATAAGGGAAGAGAAGCCTATCTAGCTATACAAGCTGAATGCTGAGCCATTATGCCCCATACTTTTGGCTAAGTAAAATACAAAGTTTTGATATTTAAACAGGTAAAGCATCTTGGCTGGTTAAATTGAATCTCTGGCGTGGAGTCATTGTCCTTGGGCCATGACCTGACACTTATATATATTCCTCAAACACAGTGGCCAATCATTTATGTCCAAAACACAATGGCAACAAACAGGCCGTTCACAGAGGTGTTAGATGACTAGCCAATGCATGGAATGAAAGGCACTGCTGCACTATAGGCTAATGACAAAGTAAAGGTACTACATTCGTATTCGTATCAGTAGGCGTGTATTTGCGCGCATGTGCGTGTAGTGTGTGCGCAAATACACAAATGCAAAAAAACAAAACAAATAGAATTGTGTGTATATATATATATATAAACCTGTTCCGAAATAATGACGTCGAGACGGATCTCCATAGCTTTCTGTGTGCCATTACAAATTATTTGAATGATTTGAAAATCATTAAAAAAAAAAAAAAACATTTGTAAAGTGAAAACCCTAGCCGAATATCCTTGCTTCTGACAGATTGCTTTCTGTGTGGAAATATTTAGGCGAATCTGACTGATCAACAACCAAATCTATAATTAAGCAGCAAAACTTAATCCACCTCTGCTAGATTCATACCAGTCAGTATTCAGTATTCAGCGTCCTCGCTCTCCACAACCTGCCGTTGCCAAGGTTTCCGTGTACGCGCTGCCGTAGCGGAGACGCGCTACAGCCGTACAGTATTGCCAGACATGGCGGCGGATCTACACCCCGAGTGGATTTCTTGTCTTCCTTCTTCATGGAGTTACGGCGTTACTCGCGATGGACGTGTCTTCTTCGTCAAGTAATTGCCTATTCAAAATGGTTAAAAGCAATTAAATCTATATGGTTAAGGGTAACTCGTCGTGTAATGCATTTTCCATTTCTCGCCAACAGCGAAGAAGCCAAGAGTACAACCTGGTTGCATCCAGTGAGTGGCGAGGCAGTAATAACTGGTCACAGAAAAACTCCAGGTAAGGTGGCAGCTATGGAAGCCAAATTAGTATGTTATGTCTACTGCTGGAATGAGCAAAACGCTGTTTTGCAGCTGCCCTCACATACCAAATTGTTTTCATTCACGGAGGAAAAGTACAGTCGCAAATCTCTAATATCATCACGCCTTCATGATTTCTGAGGGCTTTGGCGCTGTAAAAGATCCCACAGCTCTGTTCGTGCAGCCTCCAGTAACTTGGCGAACAAGACATTGCAGTATGATAGTAGGTTATTAACATAACGGATCCATTAACAGCCACACACTGAATTCCAAATATATTCCCTATTTAAATGAATGCTGTCCAGCTGTCACTTTAGGTCGCTAATGTTCGCCAGAGAGCTTGTAGCTCGATAGATGTCGTGCCGATGTTGTTGCCGCCGCCGAAATCGACCCTTTGCGTTGAATTACGTACAGTAGGGTTGTTTACAGCCCTGTCGGGGGCATTAGTATGCTAGTAGCATGCAGCAGTAGTATTCTTTTACTGAACTTAGTGTGTGTGTCATTGCGCTAGTTAACCTATTACATACGACATTTGAATACTGTTCTAATTACCCAGAGTGCATTGCATAACCATGCAGAATCACGTTGAAATTGCTTTATTCTCGATTAAGATCAGCTATATAATGTAGGAAAAGGAATTGTTTAAGCGGGGGTGACAATATCGGCGCGACAACGTATTCGCCTTCTTTGGCAAAACAGTGATCGGCAGGAGACATCAGCAGCTTCGCGTGATCTGTGATTTTAACTGTTAACAATACATATACAAGAATACATTCCTCTGCCTCAATCTTGTAAACGTCCATGAAGGTTTCTAAAGGTATTTTCAAATAACGGGTTCATGGTTAGCTCGCTGTTAGCCAAGGACGTATTAAATACCAGTAGCGTTTATGTAGCTGTATATTGCAGCCAGTCGGTTACGGTTAGCAAAAAATGCAGAGCGCGCATTCATGCTTTTTTATGTGTACCGTAACTGCTGCACGTTTCATCGCATCTGGCAAGCTATCAAGACACGCTCCCATCTGTTCTCTCCCAAGCGATTTGTTTACGTTCTTTGTATCCCCCTCTACACAGACTTACCGACTGGATGGGAGGAAGGATATACTTTCGAGGGAGCACGGTGCTTTATCAAGTGAGTCTGAAATGCACGCCCCTCCTCACCGCCGTAATAATTTTAGGTCAGGCGTAAACCAACATGCCACACGAATTCAAAACATCCTGAAAAAATACCACCACCACACAATGCCCCGAACACACTTTTGCACAATATTTTATCACACAATGTAAGTCAAGCAACCTTCTTGTGTTTGCATCTTATCTGGAAGATATTCATAGATGTTCAGTTAATAACGCTACCACATAACATCTGAACCTTTACCCTGCACTACAGTAGTGCAGTTAGTATCCTTAAAGTTAATGATTACATTGTTCACTATGCACAAATAGACAGAGTGCAAAATGTGGTCATTGTGTTGCTAATTTTATATTTTCATTGAGACTTGTAAGGAAAGTTGAGCTGTAGCACTGTCTGTATGTGCTTTGTGACCTACCAGTTAAACTGTACATTCTGCTTGGTCTGTAGCTATGCTTTTCTTGTCAGAAACTAAAAGTATGGCCCTAATAATATGCCTGTTAATTTTATTTTTCTTTAAACACGGTCTTCTCGTGTGTTCATTTGTTATGGCTGTGTGTGGGCAGGAGAAAAGGTGAAGTATTGGCGTTTTGTCCACTTTAGAATAATTAACATTTTGGTCTCCGCAATACCCCGGAAAAGGCCTTTTTTTTTCAAATCCTATTTTACTTTCTCTGCTCCATCATGGCCATGATACATAGGCCTAGGTCTAATCAAAGGTCGCTGTCAGACACACTGATTCATCATCATCATCATCATCATCTGCTGCTGCTCGGAATGTGCCAGATCCAGAGAGAAGAGATGGAATACTCTGTTATGCCACACAGAGAATGAAATCCTTCACTCTGCCCTGCCAATATACACACATTCTTTTGAAGTGGGATTGAAGGCAATATGCTGGATCAGAAATTAAAATATCGTTCCTTATTATCCCAACTGAGTCCCCTATCCCCCTTTGACTTCCTCATGAATCTGAAGTGCTTCGCATGGCGGGATGCCAGCCAGTGGGACTGAGAAGAGGTAATTTGATATCCCATACTAACTCACCGCCTTCCCAGTGCAATGCACACACACAGGCGTTCCCATTCATTAATTGAATGCTGTTTTTCTGTCACAGTTCCTGACATGGACTGTGGTGGTCTATAGTGCAAGTTACAAACACAATGTTCAGCCAGTGTAAACCTGAATCAACTGAAGTTGACAGTGAGGCTCTTTAGAAACCACTCAAATACTGTGTGAGGGCCAACTAACCTGGGCTTGACCCACTGTACTGTAAAGACCAGATAACCTGTGATTTCACTGTCAGCATTCAGTGGTGGCTGTGAATGCTGACAGTTTTTTGTTTTTTGGAATGATTTTGCCACATACAGTAGTCAAGTGGTTGCCACCAGGCCTGTATTATTTATAGGTTATGTATCATATATATGGGCCTAAACTTCTTGTTCTGCCTAAAGGCACTTAATGTTGCATGCTTGGCTGTCACAGCAGTAAAAGACGTGTGGCCATGGAATACGGCACAATATTTACCATCCTCAAATAATTGTCTGTTGTGTTTAATTCTGCATGCCTGTGTGGGCAAACTACTTGTTAGTCTGGAAATTCTTGAGGAGCTCTCTCTCCCTTGTGTTTATCAGGCTGGCTTTATAATGTGTACATTTTTAACTGTCTGTGAACCTTACTTTATCTCATTGTTGTTTACCTTTAACTGCTATTGACAAGTTAATAATATATGATGCTGAAAGCATTTCCAGCCTTTATATGACCCTTCCACTCCATAAAAGGGGCCGTTGACAATCTCCCAAATCCACCTGTCATATGTTGTGGATCTTTGTCTTGTGTTGAAAAATGATTAGTTTAAGTCGATAAAAGACCTTAAAAAGGATATGTACTATTAAAGTGTCGACCACCTACTCTTCAACTTTAATAGATGACACTAAACCATAATGCAAGCATTTGTTTACCTTTCGTATTTTCATATTGAATATAGCCTAGCACTTGCACAACATCTAAATTATTTATTCAGAAGAACATGTGACAGATAAAGTCTGAGTTTGTCGCCTGGCTTTTAGTGTTGGTTTACACATTCTCAGCACGGACAGGCACATTTAGCTGATCTAGCCTTTCCTCTGATAGGATGTGTTGGGTTGTTGGGTTGAGTGCAGGTTATGGTGTGATTGAGTGGATTGGCCTAGCTGGCTCTGAGGTTTGATTGGTTTATATTATCAGAGGTTTAAATGAGTGAAGGCCGGTGCAGATGTTAATCACATTAGTTCTGCCTTGCTGCTCTTCTCTGACTGAGCAGGCTACTAGTGGCTTCCCTGACTATTTGCTGATGGCTCCTTGCCATCTGAACGAGTGCTAAGCCTAAATGAGAAACATCGACAACAGCATTTGTGCAATCAAAGCAGAGATAATAGCTAATCGCTAATCGCATACAGTGTACTCGGAATAAGACGTACACCTATTGAACTACCTCCTACTTTATATTCCGCATTAAGAGTTGGTTGGAAGCTATTGTCTTCTGAAATGCCACATAGACACCTGTGTTGTTCAGAGATCAACAGCAGGGAGCTGTTGACCCAAGTTGTCGTGGGATTTTTCAAATTACATGCTCACCAAATGCTACAAACAATCTGTGCACTGAATCAGTTTTTGTTGTTGTAATACTAAATGGAGCATTGTGTCGTTGACCCTTGACCTGGTTAGGGAGTGTCATCTCAGGATGAGGGGAGAATGTGAGTTCTATTCAGGCACACGCTTACAGGTCCTGGTGTTATTATAGTTGAACAATGATTGACGAACTAAAAAGCTGGATCGCTCAAAGATGCAGAGGATGTTTACAGTAATAATTTCTTAATTGACTAGATTAATTGTCCTTTTTGATTTGGCCTTTATTCTTATCGGTCTCATTTTGTCTAGGCTGAATAGAGGGTATAACAAATTAATAAATATATTCTCCACCTAGACCACCATTGTACCTGACTTGAATGCAACTTGATTACTGTCCTGTAATTGTTGCCGCATTTTGGATTGGTGGTGCTTTCAACTATATTTTTGAGGGTATTTCTGCACTTGTAAACTAGGAAATGCATACATATTTTACCAACATGTTTTACCACTTCATATAGATGTCTGCATTATTCAGCATCACCAAGGAGGAGAGTGTGTCAATTGTAATTTGACTAGTTTTGACACAAGTCCGTTGAGTGGATCATTTTGGTTTTCATTGTAGTTCCGTGGCTCGCTGATTTGCATTTACAATCACAGCATTTTGCAGACACATTTTGTACAATGCAACATACTTGAAATACTCTTCATTTTTGCAATATCTGCAGTGGATAGGATTGCTGTTTATATTGTATTGATCTTTGGTTCTGCTTATAACGGCATGTCTCTATTGAAACAGAATTTTGAGGTAAGCAGAGAGAAGAAGAGATGATGCAGTTGCAAAAAGTTAGCTATCAGATATCCCTTATATCAATGTTTTCTGACTGAGGCACACTGTGACAGCTGCTGGCTTGCACTGTACAGCCAGCACATTGACTGTAAGCATTAAAATCACCCTAGGTGGTTTTCCTGTTAAATACACAGCATCTTATCATTTGTCACATATTTGCCTCTTAGATATATAGCCCTTGTAAAAACCTTATGCACTAGGGCTGTCACGATAACCGCAAAATTGGAATACCGCGGTGTTGCTAACCCAACCGCAGGCCGTGGAAAGCAACCGCCGGTGTTACGGTTTAAGTGGTGACCATGTTAACTGGTGACATTTCCAGATGCGGCGTAGGCGTGGCGTGTGGATCCATGGCCCGGAATGATAGTGTAGCTGACTGTGTTGATGCCTGTTCGAAACAATGCAAACGTCATTAAATGTTAATGTTGTCATTCGTATTTGTCTCATGATCGCGTTTAATGTTTGTACCGTACTACATATGATATGCTAAAACACGTGAAACAGTCGGAGTCGTTTGTTGACACCGCGGCTCGAACGCAGTTGATAGTATTTTTCTTTGACAGAGTGCAGTGCGCACAGATTCATTTGTGAATGTGATACATCTGTACCATCGGTCATGATCATATGCTTCATATTATTTTATGATTTATCTCTCCCAAAATCAACATAAGCAACACAACATATAGTGTAACAAACAAAAAACGAGGTTTCATAATGTTAATACGGGGCACAAATTAAAATAGGCTACAATATGCAATGCAAGCTCTAGGTAGTCTTAAAGTACAGGAGTATCCTAACTGGAGTGTCCCATTATTGACATTGGAGGAACGACAACAGTAGGCTAATGAGTTATTAAATAAATAATTTTATTATAAAGTACTCCCTTTGTGGAGGGATGGCCAACACACAGTGTGTGTGCACAGGTGGTGCACTCAATCTGAAAAGGAAAAAACTACACATTTTCAATAGACTAACTGTGGGAGTTCACCCAGTGATGTTAGGTAACCTATACAAGGTGGAAGCCAGTCTTCCAGCCAAGTGTCAATCTGAGCCTCTGAGCTCCCCACAAGTCCAACACAGCTGGGAGACGTCATCTGTATAATATGATACAGGCATTTTTGTAGTCATTATTACAGACACAAAATTTAAGTATACCTGGTATAACTGCATACCTCTGTCATTCAATAAGGACATTGTCCAGCCTTAACTAAGCCATACCATCCTGGTCCACAGGCTACTGGACAGTGTCTTGCTGCAAGATTTGCTTTGCAAGCTAAAAACCTGCTAAGTGTA
>JAODUH010079083.1:0-15525 GCA_027564835.1 Typhlichthys subterraneus
GTGGAGCCCCAGGATTGGGAGAGACGCACAATCAACATCTGATAGGGAAACACTGTCTAGAATATTATCACTGGGCCAAGAGACAGTCGGAGCCAGACTTCGTGAACTTTTGATATTACATGCTGTTGATCAGTTAAAGAAAGTGTGGACCAGGGCCCTGTAACTTGTATTTCTAATCTACTATTAAAGATGATTTATTAATTTGAATACAACGTCTCATAATTTATCCTCATCAAACGAACACGCAGGAAATGGGTGAGGAGACACCACCCATATTCCAACAGCAACTACTGCGTCCATGTAGGATGTGTATGGACACCAGCGCTAAAATTAAAAAGATCCCTTTTGTGAGGGTTCAAATACAGTAGCCCACTGTTGTATGTTGAAAGTGAGAACAATTCATCCCACCTTTTGAGGGTACGATCTTTGATTGCGTTAAAGTGCACCCCAAGACCCCCCAAATTCCCATTCTGGTTCACTGTTTTATTGTATATGTTAAAACACTACTGCGCACAAAAGGGTATTTTATTTGAGGGGAATGGGAAGAGAGCGGTGTGAGCCTAGAAGGTCTTTCTTCAGTGTACTGTATACTGTACATTTGGCATCAAATAACCTGAAGTAAGTGAAAGCATGTTTTCCCTGAAACCCAGTCCATGATTAAGTAATACTGCTCAACTATGTATTCTGCTTAAGTGCTGAGTACTAAAATAGCATTGTGTATTTGAATTTTTACATTATGTGCTGCAGAAACCAAATATGTATGCAGGGACACATTTGTACAGGAACTACAAAACACAGCAACAGCTGGAAATTGATACTAGCATCAGATTGATATTGAATTTTCTCCCCTCTTAAATGGTTGGACAGTCCATCACAGCAGGGTGTTATGTGCAGTCTTTCATTTTTGCTCTTTGATATTGACCACACAATCAATATAACTTTTCTATAGTGGAACTAGTAATATTACTCAATTTTCACAGATAGGTAATATTAGTCCCGTAAGAGCTTGTCTATTGATCTGACCACACAGGGACCTTTTACAATCAAACCTTGGGTTCCTGCCACCGTCCATTTAAGGATGCAAGCTGAAAAATTATCTAGTGTGGAGAGGGAGATAGAGAGAGTGAGTGTGTGTGTGGGCTCAGGATGGATAAGTGGAGAGGGTGAACATCTTTGCTGATTTAAATAAATTCATTTAGCACATAGACTACTGTATAAACTGAACACTGGTTCAGTTATTTGATTGTTGGAGTGCCACCGGTTCAGGTTCGATTTATTTCAATGGTTCATCTGTCCACCCTATCCATATTTGGCTAATGCATGCTAACCGTCCTGATTTGGGCACCGCCCCATTAAACTATCTGACTTAAAAAATATAAATATTTACTTTTCTCATCGTCTGACTGGTGGTTTACAGTATATGTTCTGTAAATCTACGGTGGCCTTCTTTTGTTTGTTTCATGGTATTAGGCCGTAAATTAATTTAGATGAGTGCATGCTTCACCTAGTTGATAGGCTACTTGTTGTGAGGAAATAAATAAACACAGTAACCTGAGGTGTGTTTAGAATTTGCAAACAGTGGCAAACGTTCATGGCGAACATGTTTGCTTTGAACTTGAATATTGAGCATTCCAAAAATATTAGGTTTGAACTGTCACCCTTCGTCCAGCGACAATGTGTGTTCGCCGAGAATTACCTCCTCCGACCGTTTGCTAATGTTCGCGGGGAACAAAAAACAAACAGAAAACTGTTTGAATATGTCTGCGAACGTTCACAAAGGTTCGCTACAGTATGTTAGACAATTCTGAACGCACCTCTGATACAGCCATAGAGGAATAGGCTAACTGTTCTGTTGAACCAAGTTTGCCCACCCCTGCCACTGACTGTTGACTTAACTCTTTCTTCTAAATGTCACGGTTAATAAAGGGCTGCATTCATTTGGCATTGTTCTAGTATCTCACTCTTGTGTATAATAATATGTTACATATTTTTGAAATTACTGAAAGAAAGGTCTATTGATTTTTATTTAGTTACTTTTGATTTATATACATTTTAAATTATTTTTAGTCCTTTTTTGGGGGATTCACCCCTGCACCTCCAGGGGTGAATCATTAACAATCATTCTCCAGCATCACTTACATCACCTTTAAGTTGAATGAGGCTATTTTTCCGAGTGTGTGCAAAATTCTTTATTTGGAGAATATCCTTGTTGTTTATTTTTTTATAATGTAGATGATATGAATCATGAATTGAAATAGAGTCTTCACACTGTTCGGGTGATAGAAATGAGCACGGCTTTGCACAAATTTATAAATATGTCTTGCTTAAGTTCTTGTCAAAAGAATGTTCGTGACTCCTCCAAACGTGGCTCCTTGCTAAGCAGTGTGGCCATACTGGTGCACTTTATGAGTGGAGATATAAGCAGTGTAATTCAGAACCATAGCTGTGTTTTGTTTTGTATTTTGGGTTTTGAATGATTAGGTATTACTGAATACTAAATACTGTGGACAATTCTAAAATACATTTAAAAATGAATGACTGTAACTATTTTCTTGGTGCAATTTGCACCTTTTGTATTTTTTTTTACAGCTTTCCTTTCTGTTACTAATAATACAAAATGCTCTGTGGTATTATTTGTAATTTTATACTAAAGTTAATTCACATGATATTATCACATGGTTATGTCAGTCACCTTAGCATCATTGTCTTGCTATAGTGGTCGGTGATCAAGGCTATACAGTTGTGTATGGCTTTTTTTTGCAGGTAATCAGTTCTTCAACAATGCATTAGAGTAGCAATTTTGTAGCAGCTTTCATTTTAACTGGATGGCAAAATGTCATTGTGTGCTTTTTGTTTTGATTGTCCGTCTGAAAAAGGTTTTAGAGTCCAGAGAAAGTGGAGTTTTGGAAAGGAAAGTTGCTTTGGTTGATTTAAATTGCATGGTACTGTAGACTCGATGCTACATCAATGATGAGTGTCATTTTATTCAAAATTAAAGACTACTTTCAGGTGCAGATATATAACACCTTTCTTCAGGCAGAATGGCCAAGCATTCTGCCAATCTTTGTGAATGGCCAATCTTTGTGAAAGCTGTATGAACTTGATTTGCTATTAAGATAATAAGATAACAAAATATGTTCCATTATGATAAGATTATTTTTCTACTCTAACCAGCTGTTGAATGTATTGTATTTTAGTTGATGGTGCATGACAATACTGTATGATTCTATACTACAGCCATATTCTTACCACAGTATATAAAAAATATTTTTACTGTCAATCAAATATCAACCAAGATTTGAATAGTTTGATTTGATAACCCGTGACATTACACAGAAGTCTGGTAAAATACTCTCTCACTGTGAGGTGAGGGGGTTGAGTAACTGCCGTAAATTGGAATGAAAGGCAAGCAGTTGGATCGAGAATGACAGCTCCTAGTCAGCGAGCAGCCAGGTAGAGAAGCATAATTTCTCCTAAGAGTGCATTTTCTGACTGACAGACGAGTTCACCCAGGTAACTGTTTTTACTGTGTGCAGTGGTTCTCCACATGTGCACAACTAGGATCCCTTAAAGGGTGAGAAAAGAAGAAAAGATCCTGTCAGGGTGCTTGTTGGGAGCTGAACACACAAACATAGTGTCTGACGTACAACCAGATTGAGACATGGGTGAATCATTTTTTTTTTTTTTTTAAGGAGACAGGTTGAATGGTCTGTTGGTGGTAAATTGTTTTGCCGCAAAATGCTGTTGGCGGTGGTATGGCCTCTTATGTGCAACCTGCATCATATCCCTTTTTTGTGCAGTGATGCCTGATGTTCCATTTTTTTTCCAGTTTTATTTGAATTTATTAGAAGAGCGAAGGCTGTTCTCAATGGAACATATGTTTCCACTCTTCTCCGGACTTCTCCACTGCCACAGTGGATAACAACAGACTGCTGGTTCACAGGTTCGTCAAATTACATGCAAAGCATTTTTTTGAAAGCGCCTGCCCTCTTGAATCTGTTTCAATAGACGGCTCACCCAGATGGATATGTTCAACAGACACATATCTGTTATTGTAAGGTTAGAACTACTCATCATATACATTCAAAATCACCCCAGGACCCGGCTGGTTTTCATCAGTACACACATCAGTACACTCAAACGTCATCAAATTCAAATGTTAACTTTAATGTTAATGGAGGTACCCCTCTCAGCCCCTCCCCTCCCCTCACTCACCTCCTCCAGTTGTAGTGGGTGGAGTCAAGCTCAGCTCTGGGGTGCAGCTACACTACAGTTTTCTATAGTGCCATACAGTACATTACTTTAACAGGTTATAACACATATTGTAACTTTTTACTATTTCACAGCAAAGCATCATAATATTTGTTTTTAAATTAATTGTCCTTACTGTTTCTAACCCTAAATAGATGTTATGTTAGAACATTATTTCAATGTTTGCTAATGATTCTACTGTGTTTGACAAATGCTTTCTCTGAAGCATAAATTACTGTACAGATTTTTGCATGCCGTTTCACACACACAAACTCAGACAAGCTGTGGACAGAACTAAGGGAGCAATAACAATGGAGATACATTCAAGAGTCTACAAATCTGGAAATGTGTTACATGGAGTTTTCAAATTGAAAAAGCTTTGTCCAATAGACTAAGTGGCTGACATACTATACCATATAATGTGTTCCAGATCGTAGATGAAAAAGCTGCAGCTATTGCAAGCTGATTGTGAGATTGTATCATTATACACGATTGCTTTAATTCCATTCATCCACCCTCACCACTGGGTCTTCTTTTCATTATAATACAGCTATTTGAAAAATGAGAAAGATTTGAAACAGCTGATTAAATGCAATGCTTTTGCTTTTGTTGCCATGACAATATAACATGTGATATTCTTTGATAAGTGCCCATGTTTGGGTATTATTATTATTTTGTTATTTATTTTTTTCTTGGCCTCCTTCTTTCTGACATAATCACAACACGTCAAAATGTATGATTTTATGGAGTCGGCTGTATTGAGGTAACCTGACACACCAGAAATATGTGTCTGTTAAACACATCCACCTGGGGAGCCGTCAATTGAAACTGATTCAAGAAGGCAGGCGCTTTCAAACAAATGTGATTGGACGAACCTGTGAACCAGCAGTCTGTTGTTATCCACTCTTGCAGTAGAAAAGTCGGGACAAGAGTGGAAACATATTTTCCATTGGAAAAAGCCTTTGCTCTTCTAATAAATTCAAATAAAAATGATGCTATATTGTATTATCTCTTGGCGTTTTCTACTCTTGTTGTTTTCAAGTCAACAAAGTCACACCTAAACCACGCCCATAGCTAATTGGACACACTAGGTTTACTGGGCTGAAACACAACTATTTACAAGCTCTCCAGACTGATTATCGTGGCAAACTGGATCAGGATTGTCTCACAAGGCACAAAGTATATCGTACTGTACAACCTCCCAAATCAAGGCTTGACGGTATCTTCAGACCCATGATCGAGCTAAACAGACTCTGGAAGAGAAAAAAACTCCCCTCAATAAAACCCCAAACAATACCAAAGTATTGAAGGCTCATTGCTAGTCCAAAACACCTTTGCCTGTCAATCACACGTCACTAATAACAATCATATTTTTAGATTTTCCTTAGCAACACCTCATGTCCCACAAACAAAGCTAATTGCTAGCAGTTGTCAGACTATGGTAGTGGTACTAAAGCATTAATCAAAATCTTGTATCGTGTAAAACAAAACATAACCCTTTTTTCATTCACACTAGTCTTGCATAACGATACATTAACGTGTGTAGTGTATTCCTAATTTACCAGCTAACTGTATTGAATGGGATGCTACAGTACGAAACACATTAATACAATGGTTGTTATAAGATTACTGTTTATCATAGGTCGCCATGGGGTACAGTAGATTTAGCATATGTTTTCACAGGGCACTATAACGCTAAATAAATAATTAAAAAACATGAATTGTTTCAAATGTTTATATCTTTACGTTTCTCAAAGGTAATTTGACAGGAATGGCTGCCCATATGAGAATAATGTTTTGGGCATGTTTCAAGAGCTATATTTTTGAGTTCAGACTTTGATGTCTAACCATGTTTAGTGTATTATCTTTTTAATATTGCTATTCTGTTATCCAGTCAGGGAATTTTCATGAAAATTTCAAAGCCACTGTCAGCTTTTTGTGGTCTATTTATAAATGTCCAGGTTAATTTTCCCCCTTCCCTTTACACATTGGTCATGAGCAGATCATTTTTTTCTTGGCACAAGATGCAGTGAACCTTTGACTTCAATTTCCTGGTGCTGGCAGACGTAAATTAGAAGAATGCTTCAGTGTACAATTCAGTTCCATGGCCTCTACAGTTAAGGCAAAGATACAAGGAAAGGAGAGCCTGGTATAACTGCAGCTAGTGAAGGGTATCACTGACCCCTTACCATTTACTCATCTCTGGTCCTAATAGTGCAATTTGTGACCTTGCCGTTAGACGGATTTAAAAAACTTCAGATTTGAAAAACGTGTCTTGAAACATTTTTTTTTACAAGAAGCACTATACTGTATGTACTGTGCATTCAGGTCTTACACACCTTATTTAGATGTTTTCACAGGTGCGGTAAAGACACTTGCATAACACCGTTCAAATCAACAGAGGTGGTCAGCATCATAAGCTGCAGGAACGTCTGTGTGCACTGGTGCTGCACTAATGTATTAAACACAGGGGTACTTCATAGCAATTAGTGGTGTCTCATTTAGGTATAGTAATGTCACCACAACCTGTGATAAATGGAAACCTTGTCCAACACACATACAGTATATAAATACAGTCGTTCCTCTTTTCTAGATTGACTACGCAATTGATATTTCATAATAACAAAAATGCAGCCTATAATTAAAAGATAAAGCTTGCCTTTTTTTTTTAAGCCTGTGCGCATGTCTCTGTTTGATACAGTGTTAGTGTATTTTACAACTATGTACTGACACAGTACAGTACAGTATACTTGAAAACCTGAGACTGGACCTTATCAAACCCAAAAATCCCTGTCATACAACAGCTTCCTTATGAAATGCTTCTTATTTCTTGTGAAATGGAGAGGAGGAGCATGCTTCTCTCAAGGTTTTCTCCACAAAGAGCTGCCAGATGGAGGCTGCAGCTGTTCACAGGTAGGGGAACAGGCTGGAGATTGGCTGCAAATCCCTGTGGGGCCTGTCTATGCCAGTGGGGAATTCACAGGCAGGTCTGCCCACCCTGGCAGCTTCTCAGACGGGAGACTGGGACAGGGGGCCTGTAGGTTCACAATTCTCCTGTATCCATCTTCAACTCAAGCCTGCGCTAAGACAGAGGTTTGCTAATTTTTCAGTTCACAACCCCCAAAATAACAGTGCCAGATACTCGCAACCCCCACTATCCCCAGAGGTGGTGTATCTTTTGGTGGAATAAGCACTTCCTCCACCAGATTAGCATGGTGCTATACCCATGGTGCTGATATTCTGACATAGCAACAACAAGGATAATGTTTTAATTTCTCTTATTTTTATTTAATCTGATTCCTTTAACCATTTTTATTAACGGATGTCATTTCAGTATCATGTTATGTATCTTTATTGTATTCCTTTAACCATTCATAAACCAGTTATGTTGCTGATTCTAATCTGACAGCAACAACAAGGATACAGTAAGGGAAATATACCTTATGCACATTTAAATTTAAAATGTATTTATTTTTTAATCTGATTCCTTAAAAATTAACCATTATTATTAATTATCTGTATTTCTGTACTTGTTTATGGGAAGCACAACTTTTATTCTGTCTCTCTAGTATATAAATATATAAATAATAATAATAACTATTATTATTATTATTATTATTATTATTATAGCAGCTATCATATTATATGATAGTATTTTAATATAGGCTAGTAGCACAATACAACAAAGTAAACTGTACTACTACTAACAATTAGGGCTAAAATATGATATTTCTAATCACTTTAAAATGTTATTGCATTTCTGAAAACCATCTTGCATCTCCTTTGTATCTATCTTACTTAGTGAACATTGGATTTCATAAATCCATTGTACATTAGTTGGTTAAACATTATCTATTTCTTTTTTTTTATTATTTGCTTCACTTTATATACAATATGTCTGGAAACTATGAATTGATATCCAAAATGTCAGCTATAGGCTGTGCCGATACTGTAGGGGTCGATCAAACCATGATTGAACTACTTTCAACTAATTAGATCAATAAATTAAATGTACAAATAATACAAATATACTGTATGTCCGAATTAATCATTCAGCGGAAATGAGAAAATAGTTTAGGTTAATAATCAATAAATTACATTTCTTCCAGCACAAAGTAATTGCAGCAGTTGATACTAATCATGTATTAGTGATAACATAGAAAACTTAGGTATTACCAGTAGTAGGGAGTACAGTAGTAAAATTACAGTACAATTTATTTATGAAAGATTAACATGCTAAATTTCTTAACATAGAGCATTATTTGTTTAAACAAATAATTAAGGTCATAACTTATCCGGACAAAATGTACAGTCTCTCAGCAAAAGGACCTAATTAACTTTAAAAGGTTAGCTGGTTGTCCAGAATTCAGCTTCAAGATAATATATGAAGCTTTGTTCACATTCCGAATAAATACAGTACAGGCTCTCCACACCAACACCACCATTTTGAAAGTAATAAATATTACTTAGTCTGAGTACACCCACCTACAATCCACTCATACTGAACAGCTCCTATTTATCTGTAAAATAACTGTGGACAATGCTGCTGTAATAGTAGATGTAAGGAGCGTAGCAGGAGGTTTAAAAAGTGCTGCCTCCTTTTTTTCCTTTCTTTTTTATCAATACCTCACCTGCCCAAGTAGAACTAATAGGGCTCCGCTGTGGATTTCACCACCTACTGGGCGCTGAGATCACAACATGATTCATCTCATTCCTTTCTACAAAACAATTTTGAAAGGATAGCAGGGCAGAGAGATGTTTAGACTGCACCGATTTGTGTTTAAAGACTACTGCACTTGGTCTGCTGACTGTTGAATCTTGATCCAGCTATGTAACATTATAAAATAAATAAGTGAAAGAAAACACCAACTAAAGGTCGAAATAGGTCTGGATTTAATGAGTCAATAGGCTTCAGTAGGAGACCTACCCCCAGTAGCAAAATATGAACACTTTATAAACATAAAGTGTTTAAATCTTATAAGTAAGGTTCTATGTGACTATGCCACATCATCAAAATATAAAATAAATTATGTAATTTATTTATGTAATTGTAACTTCAACATAAACTTACCATATGTATTATATTTCTGTAATTGTAACTATTATGCAATGTCTTAAAATTCACTGTCTACAGTATATTGGGAAGGTGTGTATCTACTGCAGATGGATTCAGAACAACATGAAGAATTTCATGAGACTTTTTTCATTTGTTGGCTTTGTTCAGGTTACTGAAGCAAAAAATTGGTATGCCATTCTTCTGCTGTAGACTCCGAATAATGTAAACTGTATCTCAAGCCATGCAATAGCTACAGCTCAATTATATGGCTATTTTTTTAATTACAATAAAAGGTAGTCGGAGAGATCCAGGCAGTTTAAGGTGGATTACTTTTATAACTGTCCTCCCAGACAGAGCTTGTCTGTCAGGGAATCATGGATCCCCTCCATTCAGTACCATATGCTGTAAATTAAATGATCCAGAGACACTGAAGCAACATTGGAGATGAGAGCGTTATCAGGTCAGAGGAAACACTGGCATCTATTACACCAGTCAAAGCTGACTTCAGAAGAGAGATAAGACAGTGTCAAGTGCCCTTTACAAGCCAACTCAAGTAGACAATAATATTTTAACTTGACTTTTGCTTTATCCGACTCAGCTTGCAAACATTGATCGAAAGTGCAACATAGAGTACCTCACTGCACAAATTCCCATTCATGGTTATAGTGGCATAGTGGCATATTGTCATGCCAATACCGCAGTGCCCATGAGCAAATTCAAAGAGGGCACGCCAGGCCATAACAAGGTCAGCAGTAGAGCAGTCTGACAACATTATACACTTTGATTCCCCTACGAGGAGAGTGGCTTAGACGGTATAAAGCTGGCAGAATCCTGGACTGCTCGGTAGGTTTAGCTACTTTAGCATCTCTTTCCTGGGTGTCATGCGGCAGCCACTGTGCCTCTTGAATATGTATGCATGTTATTGGTCCTGGGGGAGCCACTATATATCCATGTAGCGGCGGACGGCTGACAATGGGGGCCCTGGCGTTCTTTCCCCTTTATCTGGGCCTGTCTGCCTCCTGATGTATCTCTCAGCACAAGTTGTTCAGATTGCCTCATCTATCATTGGCCTCAGATATGAAAATGTGGATCCCCACATCGGGCCATGGTCGCGTTGTTACGACTGCAATCTGGAGGCATCATGGGGAGGCCCTCCCCCGAAGATAAGGGGGTTGGGGGGTGTGTGTGTGTGTGTGTGTGTGGGGGGGGGGGTAGACTAAATAAGTTTCAGCAGGGAGAATAGAAGGAATATTGCACGATGTTTCAATATGGCACTGTGTTGCAGGCCATTCTCTATTTCATGTGCACTGTATATCTTCGTGTGGTAATTAACTAACTTCTAGCTCAAATGAAAACAGTATCACTGCACGGCCCTCCGCGGCGCCATCTCATATGTCGAAATGCATTGTGAAGCAAAGCTACGGCTTTGTTGAAACGAGCGGTGCTAATTTAGTTTTCAACTGCTTGTTTCATCTACTTCACTTGTGGGATTCTATACTAATAAAAAGATGATTTAGATACAATCTATGTCCAAGGACATATGGCCAACAGCATGGCAGTAATCAACTGCGGTGTTTCTGTGAAATTAAAGACGTGTTTATGATTATGTTCCCATGCCAAATCTCCCTCAGACCCTCCATTTGTTTATTGGTTCGCTTTAATAATGTGTGAAGGGGGATCTTAATGAGATTAGGGTTTATTAAAAGAGTTACCAATTTGCATTATACAAGGTCATTCATTATCTTCTCACAAACTTGGAAGACCTGGTTATCTCCTGAATAAAACTTGTTACATAGACTCATTGACACATGCAGTGCCTGATAAGCAATGTTTATGTGAGATGAATGGCAGCGCACACTTGACAAGGATTAATTATCTGTATGTGATGTCAATGTTTCAAGCAAACACAAATGTCTTATGTATGCGCGTGTTCCAGTAGTGTGGTGTTCAATGACATCGACCATCATATGATTCTTCATTTTGCTCAGCTGCACATAGTTTGTTCTGGCAGCTATTGAGTGCTATGCATTGTTTTCATACACTTAATTTAATTCCACCTACTACAGTACCCAACTCTCTCACACACTGTTCCCTGAACACACTGTTCAGGGCATGATTCCATGCCCTGAAGCAGTAGCACATATCCACATTTATTTTGTGTGCACACACACACACACACACATACTGTGCACAATCTCCTTTCAAAAGCCTGCGGAGCTGCACTACATGTGGAGCAGAAGTGGAGCTGATGCAGAGCAGATCCACACCCAAGTTAATCAATAAATATTTGTACACTCATTGCGGAGACGCCGGCTATTGCTTAATTCGGCATAGAGTCTATTTATTACGCCTCGCTTTGCATTCTTAAAAACTTTAAAATGTAGTGCAATGGAAAAACGTCATAAAAGCAGGAAAAACACTACAAATAATAATTTAAAATAAAATGTTTGGCTTGATTCTTAGTCCTTGCCAACCCACTGCCCCACCTCGATCTGAAAGCTGCGTTTAAACGGTATATCTTTATATACCTTTGTTCCTCGCCTGAATTGATGTCTTAAATAGTTAGAATGTGTGTAATATTATGACATTATTGCAAGATCGATTAATTTCAGCAAATTGGGCGAGTGCTTGGGGATGGAGCGGGCAACAACTGCAGGGCAAGTTGTGCCTTTGTGCGTTGTGTTTTTCCACTTATTGAAATGGTTTTTAAGTGTTTTAAAGCTTTCTACTTCTTAAGGTTTAATGTTTCCTCTCTGTGGTCATAGAAAGTCACAGCTGTGTTCTTAGGTGTAATACCGCTTCTATGCATTTTCTTTCTGCCGGTTGTTTATGTATTTCGCGTCTTGGCCGCCTGGACGGTTGATGATGGAATTTGTTATTTGTCCATTAGTGCCCCCCCCCCCCTCAAGAGGACACGTCCTCTTGCCTCTTGCATGGTTGCAAATAAGAATATGTCCTTTACCAATTTGCCTGGTTAAATAAATAAAATACAATAAACAAGGCAGGGTGGTGTGCATAGCATGGTGGTAAATAAGCCCCGAAAATGCTTACGCTTTAGTTTGGCTGAAGACATGTGCTTATACAAGAACACTACATTTCAGGATGGGTTAGTCATTCTCAAGAATGCTTGCTAACTGGGCCCTCAAATCAAAACAAACTCCCGCAGAAGCTCCGACCCTCCTCCCCCCCACACGCACACACCCACACACACATTTAAACACATTGCGAAGACAAGCGGCATTGTTGTTGTGAGTTTATGTGTTTGTATTTGTTTGTGTAGGATTATTTTTTTTAACACGCACAGAGAACAGTAAACTAGCGAAATGCGAGGAGATATTTGCTGAATTTGACAGAAGATGTATTAGCTTACAATTAGCTGGCAATCGTTGACTATACCTTTAAGCCTTGGCATAGACCAGCCACTAATGAGGTTCGGAAGACATATCAGAGGTCCGGCTGTCTAGGTTGTCATGGAACAAGCCTGAGGTGAACATAATGAACAAGGGGAGGAGACCCCAGCGCTAATCTCAAAATCATCTGTGTCTCCACAAATACATTTTGCATGAAGGCAACAGCTGCACGACTGTGCCGGTCACACACCAGAAACCCTTGGCTCACCTGGCAGCAGTTTAATAAACTGCAGGCTCATCTGAGCAAATTAAAATTGTTTTCTTAGTAACGCTTTAAATTATGTCCATTAATAGCAGAGTAAGAGTCATAAATTACCAATTAACAGACATGGGGAAATTATTAAAAGTAATATATTGTGTCTTGATGACCTAATTCTTGTTTGGTTGTTATTTGTATTCGCCCACGCCACTGATTTGCGACAGTTGGGGGATAGGGGTGCAACTTTCATGTGTGATCTGAAGTCACACATGAAAGTCAATCAGTTTCATCTGTGCATGAGCCAGAGAAAAAACTGAGTTACTATACCTCACTATCGACATTTTGCAATGATTTAGTGGCATAGTGCGCTGGAAATTTGAATGCAGCTGTATAAAAATAGGCCTTTTTCACTTTTCCGGGGTACGATTTCCACTTCAATGATCTGAAGGGCATCAATGCTTCTGGTCGGATTGTATATATGTATTGAAAATGCTGCAAGTGAAGAGGAGGGCTCATAGTTCTATGATTGTTGCGTACCTTAAAGTACAAATTCTTGCAGAAAAACAGCCATATCTTAGTTTCCATTGCTTTCCAGCAGACGAGGACCTCAAGATGAAATTGGTCATTGCCAGGGTCGGACTGGGCCTGAAAAACGGCCCGTCACTTTGAAGGCCCAGGAACCATCTAGAGTAGACCTTGTTGGCAAATACAAATTTGGTAGAAAGCCTGGCCCTTTCTATTTGCATTTTAACATCTAAAATTTCAGCACCAATAAAAAGAGTTTACCGCCAACAACCTAATCCTATTAGCTAGGTTAACCCAACAACTTTAGCAGGGTAAACTTTAGAAAAATTATTACAATAGTTATTGTTAGGATGTTTGAATTATGCCTAAATGTAGAAAATGTTGCTGCTTGTACCTGACATCTCTTGTAGGCTATAGCCCGTACTGCGTCTCCGGGCTACTGACTGTCACTTGACTTGGGGTGCAACATAGGCCTGTGTGTTCTCTTTTACATTGGACAGCAAGAGTGCTCGTTTTCTCATTTGTTCCACACGTATCTATTCGTCTGCCCTGCACTCGATTGATTCGGATAAGAAACTAAAATGAAAGCAATATCTCATACACCACCTTGCATTTGATTTGATTGTGTTAAACCTCTTGGGCCAATCAGAGCTAAGCATAAACAAGGATCAGTCCAATATAGGAGGGGCCGCTCGTATCTCTACTCAATATTGAAAGTATTAGTTTGGCCCAGTCTGACAAACACACAGAGACAGCGATGCACTGTAGTGAAGAAGATGCGGCCAGCCGGTTGGCCCAGTCACAGAATGTAGTGTAAAACATTAAACATTTAAACATGGAATGGAATGGACCAGCTCGTCCCGATGGCCAGTCCATCCCTGATCATTGTTAGTGTGAGGGATGAGGGGCCAACTTTTAAAGTTTTGCGGTGTAGTACCTGTGTAGTACCTTTGTCTGTAGCACTCATTACCCCCACCGTAATATGTATGTTAGGACCGTAAGCAGGATGAAACCGGAAGTTGGGATACACTTCGGGAATGATTCTTCTTTGCATGTGAAAGAGGCATAGCTTCTAATTCTATGGGATCACCCCCCTCAAGTTCAATGTGGAAGCTGCTGTTCTCTCCTCTTTCTAATTCACATTTGTAGAGTCGTAGTGTTTTGCACGCACACATTCTTAGCATCTAATGAGTCTCTCTGAAGTCATAATGGGCGCAACAGAGTGAGTGTTAAACATGTCAAGATGATTTTGTCTTTGAAAGCCTTTCCATGAAATTCCCACTGGCCTTGTAAGCTCTGTGATGTGCAAGCCGTGCCTTTTCTAGTGTGATAATAATAAAAAAATACACAAAACTAATTTCAAGTAGTAACATTTATGCAGCACAGTTGCGATTATACATAGCGATGCAAGCCGCTATATGACAGCACAAATGAAAACGAGAAGTAGGTTGAACGTCAGTCCAAACAATCAACCAGATGGCCAGACTACCATTGTAATTACAGAAATGTGCACAGCTCCAGCGCAGCCGGAATGTATAATTCATGTGCAAATAAACATTCGATACAAAGACAAATTTGCACTGGCCTCAACATGGTGAAAGATTGACACAATGGGTACAAGTCTGTCCCTCGTGAGTGAGGTTCCTGACAAACTTTCCCCTGCCTTTCCAATTAGAACGGCTTTGGGATGCGGCTCTGTAGCGGATGTCACATGACATCTCACCGGCTTCCCATCTCTCCAGAGACCTGGCGGTGGGTGTAAATAAGGCTTGTTTTGGAACTTGACACCACACAGGTGTGTTGTTGGTATCCAATTATGGTCTCAATATGGGTTTGTGTGTGTTCAATATGAAATATATATTTGGTATTGTTTTGAAATTGCAGGCTGTTAAATGTAATAATTATTTCACAAATTAACTGATTAACATTCTTGTAGAGAATAAACCCTCTGGTCAGCTGATATTGTCACAAAATATTGTATTCATAGTGTAACGATACCAGACGGGAGTGAGGTTCCAATTGCTGGTTTACAGTTTATTGTACCAAAGTACAGGAATAGGCTGGCTCGTAGACAATAACAGGCA
>JAODUH010079094.1:0-15525 GCA_027564835.1 Typhlichthys subterraneus
GCTTGTTGTGTGACAGGTTTCACAAATTGTGTGACAAATTATGATTTTGTGTGTTAGCGGTTGAAAAAAACTGTAAATGTAGTCTAGTCTGCGTTATTGCAGCAGTCGATGCTATTACACGAGCCACTGGAGGCGGATGGGATCCTCCAAGGACACGAGGGGGCTGGGGGGACGTTGTTAAGCAGGATTACATCAGGCTTTACCTATATGGGATCCAGTGGCAGATGTAATCCCCTGATCAGCATGCTTTCCCTGGCCCGGGCCCGGAGGCCTCAGGTGGGCCTAATTTGGCCTCCTCGCCTGCACAGGGTTGGTCCACAGCTGATGAGGGAATTAGCACTGCGTGGGAGTATTGCCTGGTGTGTGCCTCAATGTGCCCGTCTGCCGAGCTGGGAGATCAGAGTCCGGCGGGCTCCACGCACGCCACAATGTGACACAGCTGTAGACGCAGCAGCACTTCTCCCATACTGCTGGCTCTGGTGCCGTGGATGAGCTTGTCATATGTATTGCCTATCGCCGTTAATGTATTATTAATGCAGCGGTTTCTTGGAGGAGGGAGGCTGCATACGGAATAAGATGACTTGGCTCTGTCTTTGTTTCCGAGGCCCGGTCTTGCCTCAGGAGGCCCGGCCTTGACTCAGGAGGCTTGGCCTTGACTCAGGAGGCTTGGCCTTGACTCAGGAGGCCCGGCCTTTTCTCAGGAGGCTTGGCCTTGTCTCAGGAGTCCCAGCCTTATCTTTGGAGGCCCATTGTAGTCTCTGGATTCCTGGCCGTATCTCTAGAGGCCTGGCCGTATCTCTGGAGGCCTATCGTATATCTGGATGCCTGGCCTCATCTCTGGATGCCTGGCCTCATCTCTGGATGCCTGGTCGTATCTCTGGATGCCTGGTCTTACCTCTGGAGGCCTGGCCGTATCTCTGGATGCCATATCTTTGGATGCCTGGCTGTATCTTTTGATGCCTGGACGTATCTCTGGATGCCTGGTCGTATCTCTGGATGCCTGGTCGTATCTCTGGAGGCCTGGTCGTATCTCTGGAGGCCTGGTCGTATCTCTGGAGGCCTGGCCGTATCTCTGGAGGCCTGGCCGTATCTCTGGAGGCCTGGCCATATCTCTGGAGGCCACACGTCAGAGTTGTTCAACAGACCTCATAATCATGTTGTGCTAACCTGTTAGTGAACTTGTTCTGTAAATTCAATATGCATGATGCTTTTTAATTGGCCTTTAATTGTCTGTCTGTCTTCCAGAGCTTTTTTGACGGCTGGGATGTCACCAAAAAGAAAGACAAGACCAAAGGCAGACACGATAGCTTACTCAGCCGTAAGTTCTCAATGATGGTTTTTCCTGCTTGTCGGACCCATTTATTTAATCAACACCTCAAACACTTTTGGCAATATAATAAATGTACATAGTTGAAGGCAAATGCATTTGGGTGTTCGTTTAAAAATCCATTTAGCCAATAACTTCACTTTTATTCGCACAGCACCGTGCATTGAGCACCTTTTTATATTCACAAGAGAAAGTAAACTGTATTTTGTAATAGAACTAATATGAATCTTGTCATCATCATCACTTTTGATTCACCACTGAGTGCTCTTTGATAATAGAATTTCCATAATGAAAAAAGCTGATAATGTGAAATACTGAAAATGTAAACACCATTACCACTGAACACAGAGGCCTCCTGTTTATTCACCCCCTCCAGATGATCGTCATCGAGTCAAGATGCACTCTTTGCTGGCCGACCCCAGTGCCGACTACGTCAACGCAAACTACATCGACGTGAGTCACGGTGTTTTGTATGTCCTCTTCTCCCGCCCACTGTGCCTGACCCTTCCCTCCTGACAGAGCTGCGGAAGCCACAGCTGTGAGCGACGGCCCTGTTAGTTCCCCTGTAGTGTTTACCCCGTGACATGGTCCTTAAGCAGAGGACATGTGGACACGCCGCTGTCTGAGGACCTGACAGCCGCCTCTCTTGCTCAGACGGGCTTGTTATGTAATGACAGCCTCACTGAGTGCTGTGCTAGTGGCAGAGCAGCGACGCGCAGGCTTTGAGGTGGACATCTCAGCATCTCCAGACGACCCTGCGAGACCCACCCCCCCCCTCCCCATAAGCTTCAAACGCCCTGGTGAACCACCCGGGCGCTTTTCTCCGCGGTGATGGCCGCGGAGCCTACCGTCCAGCGCTGCAGATCCTTTCATCTGCTTTCAAATATTTTGATCTCACCTGTGTAGTTCAGGTCAAGTGCGTATCACAGAGTCTCCCCTCCCCGGCAGCCAAAAGCTGGGCTGAATCCCGCAGCCCCACTACATCACCACACCCCCCACCAGAGCATGTCTTGGCAGCAGCTTTTGTGTTCGATTGACGAGCTGCGTCTTAGGGACGGCTTCTGCCTCCTTGAACGATGGCCAAGACCGCAAGCATTCGCCTCATTCCCCCCCCCCTCGACGCTCACTCGCAAAGTGGGGGTCACTTTTAAGGTGACTCCCTTTATGGCATCGCCCACTTACGCACTCGACCACAGCTGTCAGATACAAACTGGAGGGGAAGGGGGGGTGGGGGGTGGGGGGGGTGGTGGTATAACAAGAGCGGCCCAAGCGCTGGTTTTATGCACTCCATTGTCTCCCATTGTCTGCGGAAACAAAACCAAGTGTAGAGTGGTCAGAGAGGGTTTGCGGCGGTGCAGGATGCCTGACTCAGCCTCCGTGGGCGAACGTGGGTTAAGGGAGCTATTTAGCGTCAGGACACTTCATCCCTCGGCAATGCGCGCGTGTGCCCGCGGGTTCCATTAGGAACGTGCCATCCCAGGACCCCCCAGGACCCCTGCGTCATTAGGGAGCTGTCTGCATGCCGCGCCAGGTACACCCTGGCTTGGCCTACGTAGCAGCGCAACGCTTCCAAATGATTAATGGACGAGGCACGGGCTGGGATGTGTTTTTTTAGTTTTTTAAAGGGTAAATGCATTTGTCTTCCATCTCTTTCCCATTTACACAGGTTGACACGTTCTCTTTGTGGACAGAGGGCTTTAAGTTAAGGGCGTGAGGCTGGAGTGCACCTTTATGATTTCTCTGTCGTCATGACAACCTTTCAGCAGAGATAGTCACACAGTAGTTTTCAAGTACACAGCGGCGATAATTGCTGTTCACCAGATGTTATTGGTAACTGAAGCATCAGCTTTGGATTTGTCTTTTTTTGTTTTTTGTTGGGAAGGAGGGCTGGAGGTGGGCCGGGGGTGTGTGATTTTATACTCTCTACAGGTGTGAGACGTCACCTCTCTAACCTTCCTCCTCGTCCAACCACAATAACGAGCTCTCCTTTCCCCCCCTCCCTCTGTGTCCTGTTCCCCTCTTCTTCTCTCGTCCGCTTGGTGCCTCTTAGATTCGGATTAACAGGGAAGTAAGTACATTGCTTCTCCTCTCTCTCTTTGTGCCGCTCTCTCTGCTCGCTGGCTTCCACTCATCATCCTCTCGCCATGCCCCCCCCCCAACCCCCCCACCCCATCATGGCTTCACTCCAACTGCTGATCCCTCCATCTCCTCTTCCGCTTTGAGCCGTCAAGTCGCTTGCTGACAAAAGTGATTGCTTTTACCGCACAGATGAATTTACCCCCGAATAGACTGCAGAGGTCTGGCACGCCTTATTCATTGTTGCTGTTTTAACACTCCACTGAGTCTAATGATGTCCCAATGCAGCCAGTATTAACTGTAGAGACATGTAAGGCATCAATAAGTATATGTCAAGTGTAACGCATGTTTCATGAATGTGGAACGTGTGATTATATGCCTCCATGTCAAATTTAGAATGTGCAACCCTATTAAGGTTAGTGGTCTAATGTGAGATAGAACTTTCGTAAAGCCCCGGATTGACATTCAGGATGAAATACTATATGGATTTAATCAGTATTGTGTTGTTGTGGATTTAATTTTTTCTCTAAAAAAACACACAATCTAGACAAGAGCCGCTGAGCTGCACATACTGTAGAAGCTATTCAATCAAGGGTTTTACGGCAATTGATTTCCCAAGTACTTTCCCAAGTGGGTCTGCAACCCACCTGAAAGCGACTGTAATGTATACAGTAGGTGCGCCAACGTCTTGATTGAATGGCATGGTTAAATTGCTGTCATTTTACATTAGAAAAATAGTATAGGCGTATAACATATATCATTTGAGGTGCAGCAAGTCAGGGTGTAGACACATGTATTATCCCATGTGTCTTCATTATGCCCAAACTTAAGAAAACTGAAAGCATGTGTTCTCAGAGACTAGTGGGAATTACGGGCTAACCAGCAGGGTGCACAGGTGTTTCTTTTGGTTCCGTTCCCATACAGTATAAGACTGCCAAAGCTCATATTTCACGGTAGAGCCGCCTCTGTCAAATTGTTTATATATTTAGGCTGCCTGTTCAGGTTCCATGTTGAGTTACTTGGTGTTAGTGGCGTCTCATGGACAATGACAAAACAACATACAACCATTCTTGACTTCAATCCTGGAAATACACTCGCCCCTCAGTTTGACATGGTCAAAGCGTGTATGTCACGTCTGGGCTGGATAAGCTCTGCATGCTGTTCTACCTCCCTACCCATTGTGCATTCACACTTGCTTATCCCAGCTTGACTTCTGCTGAGGAGTTTGGTTGCCACGGTGACAGACAGGAAGCTGCCTGGCCCGGGGATGCTCAGCAACAGAGGCTCATGGGAATGAGGGTCACTGCTCTCTCTCACAGAGATGGCCATCTATCTCAACTGCCCTCTGTGGCATGGCGGTCATGGAATGCAATGCGGGCGGATGCCTGGCTGAATAGGAGGAATTGTGTGTGTGTGTACAGTATGTCTACATTATGCATGGCATGTGTGTGTACCCATTTGAGAAATCTTTTCTCTGTGTGTCTTTGCTATGTACAGTATGGTGTGCGTGTGTTTGTGTGTGTGTGTGCGTGCGTGCGTGCGTACAGTACCAGTTAGAATCACAACACAAGAGTGATGGGCACTGCAGTGGGCCTAAGCTTAGACATACATCTTTGTGTGTTGCCTAACATTCATCACAGCGCCATGGGATGTAAGGCCACCAGCGGCAGCCTTTTCCGGATCCTTCCGCGGTGCATCATAGTTACACTAACGTACTGGCAGGGCAGAAAGCATCGGTCAGTGTCATTCAGGCAGAATTACTCCCAAAGACAAAGATCACTCGCTGTCAGTCTACTTTGATTGGCGCCACCTGTCAGCCTGTAAAACACTGTGCCCGGCCTGTCTGGCGTTTGCCAGCCCCACCTTACTGTAATGGCTGGGTTCAGATGCGCTATTACACAGAGAAAAGAACTCAATAAAAGAGAGCTATTGTCAACTATGTCTGTTATGATTCAAGGCAGACACCTTAGTGAAGACTGTAAGTGGTGTGAAACATGAAGCAATCAAAAGAATATGGCCTTTTCAAAACATTTGAGGCCCTGAAGAGTCTTTTAATTGAAGTCAGTCAATAGCACCGCCAACGATTATTATATCTGTGTGTGTGTGCGTGTGTGTGTGTGTGTGTGTGTGTGTGCGTGTGTGTGTGTGTGTGGCGTTTGAAATGTTGTCTGTCAAATGTCAGCCACAGTGGCCGTGGATTGCTGCCATTTGATCCAGCTCTCAGATTAATAAGAAATGACATAATGCCATAAGTGGAGGAAGAAATGAGATATAGAGGGAAAATGGATTGGAAGGGTGAAATTAGTTAGAGGGCTTTGTTTTATAATGTGATTATTAATATATCCTCTCTCTCTCTCTCTCTCTCTCTCTCTCTCTCTCCTCTTTCTTTTTTCTCAACTGTTCTTCCTTCCTCACTCCATGACTCATCAATTCTATGCAGGGCTACCAGCGGTCCAACCACTTCATCGCCACACAAGGTGAGTGTATTCTGTAGGGACAGAGCTGTTGAACTGGAATAGGTAGGCAGTCTTTCAGTATATAGCAGCCTGACTGTGATTGGTTGACCTGACCCTTGTTCTACAAGTTGACGTATACAGTATCGAGACCGCCTGACCTTGTACCCATTATACCATGTGTAATATTGTTTAAACTACATCAATGTCATCGCTAAGCTATTTATTAATATACTGTGTATACTGTATATATACTGTTATACTGTAGTGGTTATTAATACTGTATGTAAATGTGGTGCATATTTCACATAATAAATCAACTTAAACTGTCGCTTAGCCACCCCGCACATGCGAGTGCAAAGACACTAATACATGACACAAACCCTATTTTCAGATATAGACACATCGCTACAAGCGCACACACACGCACACACACACACACACACACACACGCACACGTGTTCTTCACACGCCGCTCATGCTATTCATAAAGTGAATATGTTTTACGGTCCCCTATCCCCATCTGATTGCTCCCCTTCTACCAGATATACCTTCTCATACAGTATGTTCACACATCACACGCACACTCACACACACACATCCACACCTCTTTCCAGATTCCAGCAAGCACACACATGCTGCCTCCCTCTCTCTCTCTCTCTCTCTCTCTCTCCACCCCCCCACTCTCTCTCCCCCTGCGGTCATGCTGTCCCCGCCAACCCACCCACACCCACACACTGCCATGTACACACTGCTCCAGTAAAGCGGGGCGCTTGTCCCTCTCTGTGCTTGTTGAACCCAACATGTTTTGCATATAGACACAGCCCCCCCCCACCTTACCCCCGCATGGCTGCCTGCTCCTCTGCGGTAGGCCGGGTGAAATTGATCCATTGGCAACAAGAGGCAGGTGCTCTATTATGGCCAGAGATGTGGGGAGGGGAGGGGGGGATATGGGTGGCTGGGGGTGTCTGGGGGACAAATTCCAAGCGCACTCTCTTGAAAGAGCCCCTTTCCTATGAGCCACCGTACCGCCACATGCATACAGATTCACTCCGTCCTGCGCCATCCGTGGCCCTCGCCACCGCCCCTGGCCTTCTGGCAAGTCCCTGGCTTTCTGCTCCAGCTGAACAATCGGCGGCACGCACCACCGGCGTACATGTACCGTATTTTCCGGCGTATAAGACGACTGGGCATATAAGATGACACCCCCAACTTTTACAGTTCAAATATAGAGTTTGGGATATACTCGCCGTTTTTCTGGGCACAGTGCCGCTCTATCTATTTTTTCCGTACCCCTGGCGTCCCGGACGCCTGCAGCTTGCTCCGCCCTTCACTTACACCTTCCCGGTGAGGCGACCCTCACCTCGTCATCGGGACCGCGTTAAATCACTTCTTTCCACGAATCCTGGTGAGTGGATTTTCTCTTTTTCTTGTACAGCGCCGCCCTTGCTGCTTTCAAACGGTCATACGGTCGCCGCATACGACGGGGATGCGGCCGCGGAACGTTTTTGAGCTCCCCCCACAGTATGCGGCGACCGCAGATTCTCCAGTCCGGCTCGGAAGTTTTCAGCACCGCCCTATAAGACGACACCCGGCATATAAGACGACCCCCGACTTTTAAGAAGATTTTCCTGGGTTAAAAAGTTGTCTTATACGCAAGAAAATACAGTAATTGCATATATGTATTTCAGACATGGGCAGGGCCATGTTAGTGGCGGAAAACGCAGCCGAGGCACATAGGGAATGCAGTAGTAATAGTAGTATTGGGGAGTGGGGGAGGAAGAAAAACTGCCTGCTTTTACACAATGTAACCCAGAGAGGCCACAGTCAGCTCACCCCATGTCGACCAATGTAACAGCCCTTTCTCAGCGCCGTCCAAAGGGAACCACGGTACTCAGTACTTAAATGAGCACAAAGAAATGGTTTCTCCTCCGGCAGCTCCCTTTCCCCTCCCCTCCTCAGAAGCTCGGCAGATTTGACCCGCGGCGCATGCACCGCCGAGCGATTCCTTTTTGATTCCTCTCGTTAAGGCGAGAGAGGAGATGCTCTGCGTTTGATCACGCGGAGTCTGCCGAGATCAGAAGACGTGCGGCGCGGAGGCTGCTCCCCCTGACACAAGACAAAACGCACGCTGACACTTCAGAACACACCCGCCCAGTCAGAATACTGTGGGATAAAGCAAACAATGGCAAACAATGGCAAACAATGCACAACCACCTCCAAGCATCCTTCCCGCCAAAACGGCATCTTATGTCCTCTGCAGGAGGTCACAGGGTCACGGGGGGGGGCATTTGGTTTCAGTAACAGGGGCGCAGTGCATCAAGCACAGCGGGCCGTGCGAGGGAGGACCCACAGAAGATATTTTCCTAGCCGCCGGTGTAATGAAATCAATGAAAGTGTCATCGGCCGTGGTGGGTTGTGATTTGTGGCAGCAGGTTGGACCTCCGCAGCACACGGGGGGGGGAGGGGGGGGTTGTTTACACAATGGTGGAGGATTTGTGGGTGTTTTGAAATTGCATTCCATCCCGGTATTAGGTGAACACGGGCGCCGGGACGATAGTTCACCAATGACACACTGTTGCTCTATTGTGCGCCACAGATTACACTGTGCCGCCGCGCCTGATGGTTATAGCCGCTATTTGCTGTGACTTATGGCTTCCCCCTCTTCTCCCTCTGTGTCCTCCTTCTTTATCCTTCTTCTATCCCTGCTCTGGCCTCTCCTCCACTCCCCCTGGTGTGTCCCCCCCTTCCTACTCCCGCAGGGCCCAAGCAGGAGATGATCTATGACTTCTGGAGGATGGTGTGGCAGGAGAACTGCTTCAGCATTGTCATGATTACCAAGTTGGTGGAGGTGGGCAGGGTACGTTTCTCCCCCCCCCCTCCCCGCCCCGCACACTCCCGTTCCCTAGCCTGCCGAGGGCTGTGTTCTCTGGGGGTCTCGCCACGGCTGGCTGTGGAGCACCCTCTATAGCTCCCTGGGTGGGAGAGGGGCCGCTGGCTCATTTATTCCAGAACATTCCTGCTGTTTTTTTTCTTTTCACACCGGCAAATTTGAGCAGCGGGAGGACTTCACGGCAGCCTTTGAATTCACCTCGAGACCTGTTATGCAGTTAAATGGCTTTTGTGTTCACAGCGACAATAATGCTGTTGATTTCTTTTGTTTGCGCTCGTCAGTCAAGCGCAATGACACCGGGAGAAGTAGTTATGTGACGTATGTGTGTCCTTTGTGCCTTTCTTCCATCTTCAGATGAAGTGCTGTAAGTATTGGCCGGATGACAGTGAACTCTACGGAGACATTAAAATAACACTGCTGAAGACTGAGACGCTAGCAGAGTACACCGTGCGCACCTTCGCAATGGAGAGGGTGAGTCACCCCCTTCCATTCTTATATCTGTCTGGAGCGTTTTGGTGCCAGCCTCTATGTCCCACACTCTTTTAACACTCATGTTCACATGTAATTGATCACGGTAGTGTCTGGGATGCTCTCAGCTTGGGTCCTTACCCTACATTGACACGGGTGACAAAACACTCATTGTCAATGAGAGTAGGGATTTAAAGTGACAAGTGGCTGTTGCGAAGCCAACTAGGTGGGGCAAAAATAGACTGGAGAATGCATTTTAATGCAAATACGGAGCGATGCCACAACAAGGGCCGTGTGGCACACGTTGCTGAACCTAATGATCCAACTAGTGCTAAGGAAACAAGCCAGGAACACCCACAAGTGACAAGGGTGTTTTGTAATCCGCGTGAACGCAGGGTTAAGCCCCAGACACAGATACATTCCAAGCTGTGGTTGCCTAGGTATCCCTTTCAAATATTTCCCACCTGAAATTGTCAGCGATAGCCTGAACTCCCATTGGTAGTTGCCGCTATCGAATCGCCTCAAGCTGAGATTATCTTATATCGGTACCCGCTGACTGTTATTTTACCTGCCATGGCTACAAGTCACGGGATTGTCATTGAGATTCCATGGTGTCTTGTTGCTACATAGCTGCTAGTCTCTTCCAGCGTGTCTGGGGCTTTAGACTGTGTATGTGTGTGTGCGTGCAGCGAGGCTACCCTGCCAAGCACGAGGTGTGCCAGTTCCACTTCACCTCCTGGCCCGAGCATGGCGTGCCCCACAACGCCACAGGCCTGCTGGCCTTCCTGCGGCGGGTCAAGGCCTCCACTCCAGCTGACGCCGGCCCCGTGGTCGTCCACTGCAGGTAACCGCCGGCAACCAGAGAGCGACCTTGTTACAGGCTGCCATTTTGTTAGAGTTCACCTCCAGCCAAGTGTGTGAATTGAAAGATGAAATCAGTATTGAAGGGGAATTGGATGGAATATGTCTACCAAGCATATCCCTATTTGTACTGATGATATATATTGCCAAGTTAAAAAGGTTCATATAATTAAATGTAAGTTGTAATCCAAATGTAAATGTATATAGAACTCAATACTAGTACACATGTATTCTGCAAACTGGAGACATTTGGGAATGCATACTAATCTATAGTGGAGATAGACACAACAGACGTGTTGAATCCTAGACCTTGGTAGCTGCTTCTTTCTGAATGCTGTGTTGTGAGCATGACAGACCACGCCAATCTCCTGGCCGTCATCTCTGATTGCGTTCTTCCATCCACAACATCACTCAATAGTTCTAAAATCCACTCAACGGCGACGATGAAATATACCTTCCAAAACACAGAGAGAAGGCCCGCTTCATCGTCGTTGCCATTTAAATAAAGACTTGCACTTAGTTGAATTATTATAGTTGTAAATGATCATTCCATTCCTGCCATGCTGCTAGGAAATTAGCCCTGGTTTGTAGTGGGTGCTAGAACAGTCCCAGATCTTCTCACGCATTTCCCTCAGTAGACCATTGTTTTCTCCCCTGTGACAGCATTGGTGCTGGCAGGACAGGATGCTACATTGTGTTGGACGTCATGCTTGATATGGCGGAGTGTGAAGGCGTAGTGGACATTTACAACTGCGTTAAGACCCTCTGCTCGCGACGCATCAACATGATCCAGACAGAGGTGGGTTGTTGTAACAAACTCAGACAATATGGCCGCCATCCCTACTGTATTGTCGTGGATCCTGATGTTTTTCTGGAATCTATTGATTCTAGAAATAGCTGTGATTTTTAATTGTCTAATTTTCTGGTACTAAACAAGAAAGGTTGTTATTAAAAAGTTTTCTGTTTTTCTGTGATGTCAATATAATATATACTAATAAAATTTATGAAGCCTTTCTTTTATCTAGTTTAACAGTTGAATGGAGATTTTTCCAATTACACAGTACATTTAAAATTTTATATAAATTAAAAAAGATGAGAAAATCTTATTTAAATGCGATCACCACTCAGTGATCTCCTGTTTGGCTTGGTGTCAAAGTGAATTTTCCAGTTAATTACACCACATACAATGTTATTTAGCAGCTGATTGTGGAAGACAGAGGTACTGTATGTTCTGAGCTCTTTATTTTTATTGTGTATTTGTCGTCAAGGGATTAAAGCATTGAAGAAATACGGACTGTTGTGGCAATTGGCTGACATCCAACAATAGTAATTACACTGTATATTGTTCTTTCCAGTAGGCAAATACAAATCACGGCTTTGATAGGCGACAAGTGATCTGTGCCTCACCAGAGACCTTAATGCTCACATTGCAAGCCCTTTTAAATTATTTTAAACATTGAATAAGGGAAATGCTCACGGTGACCTGCACTTGTTAAGTAACATGACTAAATATTGCTTCCTTGTTTCTGCACAGTATGCTTCTGTATTTTGTCGGACTTGTTTTTAACGTCGATGTTGTGATTTGCTGTTGCATTTTTGCTGATTTTCGACCTTGGCTTGGCTAGGTTTCACTTGTAAAACAGGTTTTCATCTCAGTGTTACTTCCTTGTTAAATACATGTTATACAATATCTACAATTTAGTTTACACCTCATTTCATTGAAAATATGTCTGAGCCAGTTTAAAAAGCCTTTTATCATTAATTGCATTGGGAGGCAAAGTCAGGGTTGCTGTGGAATATCTTGTGACAAATAAGGCCATTGAGACCATTACATAATTAAACTTGACCTAAAGCAGCAGTCTTTAACCTTTTTAATAAAAATAAATTTCCACGTTTGCTGATTGCATTTAAAATCTGATTTGCTTTTACAAGCAAACCTATGTTTGGTGAACCTGCAATGTGTATGTCAGAGAGGAGAGGCAGAAGCACACAGGTGTTACCGTGATGCATGGTGGTGCTATTGATCTGTGGCCTGCACCCCCAGGAGCAGTATGTGTTCATCCACGACGCCATCTTGGAGGCCTGCCTCTGTGGAGAGACAGCCATCCCCGCTAGTGAGTTTGGCCTGACTTACAAGGAGATGTTGAAGGTAGACTCCCAGAGCAACACCTCCCAGCTCAGAGAGGAGTTCCAGGTAGGACTTGTGTGTGTGTGTGTACACGCATGCACACACACACACACACACACACACACAATACCATTTCAGAAAGTATGCACTATGCACCCTCGAACACACCTGCACATTATAATCCTTCAATATCCTAAAACATATTACTAAAATGACTTATTATCATAATGTAATGCATCTCTTTGACTTGGGTGTTTTCCCCTGCGTTAAAATATTTGTAATAAATGTGTGAAAAGAAATCTCATAATAAATGAATACAAAATGTGTCTACGCTTACGCACCTGTACCGGTATAAGATTTATTGTTGCAACGATAAAGCCTGCTATGGTTAGATGTAGCTAGCCGTTGCCCATTTTCTGATGTAATGTCTGGTGAACTTTGACCAGAAAAATTACACATTGTCATCGCATGCAACACAATTACTTTTTTTTTTTGCGCTTCTCATACGCCCAGCCCAATAAAATGGCCCCAATTATAATTGTGACATGTAGCTGAGGTGCATATACACTAGTAACAGGCTGGAATGCTCTATTCATTTTGGCCAAAGCAATGGGGAGTCATTCACAATATGAAGCGAGTAAGATAATCACTTCAATTTTCCCTCCCATTTCAATTGCCACAGCCTCATAATATGCGTATTCATAATGCATGAGATTGAGAGATTGTGCCAATGTGTTTTTATCCATTAAGTCTCTTGGTGGTTTTGACTGATAGAACATTTGAAGTTTCTCTGAAGCGATTAGAGAGGGAGACACTTCTGCTAGTCTGCTTTTGACAGTTGGACGTATGAGCAGGGATTCGCTTTTGTTGTTGTTGTGGCCTTTTTGTCTTTGCTTAAGTTTCTCCTGCTCTTTCGTCTGTTTTCACCGACTTGATCTTTGCTTTGAAGTGTAGATATATACACCAATGCAAGACACACGCACACGCAGACACACACACAGACACACACGCACGCGCGCACACACACACACAAACACACACTTGCTTTCACTAACAAAGTAATTTCTAATAGCCGTCTTCCTCTCGTGGTCCCCAACAGACCCTGAACTCGGTGACCCCCCACCTGGACGTGGAGGAGTGCAGTGTCTCCCTGATGCCCAGGAACCGCGAGAAGAACCGCAGCATGGACGTGCTGCCTCCAGACCGCGCGCTGGCCTTCCTGGTGACCACCGAGGGCGAGGGCAACAACTACATCAACGCCGCCCTCACCGACAGCTTCCTGCGTCCAGCCGCCTTCGTGGTGACCCCGCACCCGCTGCCCGGCACCACCGCCGACTTTTGGAGGCTGGTGTTTGACTACGGCTGCACCTCCGTGGTCATGCTCAACCAACTCAACCAGTCCAACTCTGCCTGGGTGAGGTCACGCCTTTCCTTGTTGTTTTGTTCAATGGGGACTGGAGACACAGTCTGGCTCCACTCAGCTCAGTCTGGAAACCTTGGTCGCTTTGTAGCGTTTGCACAGCAATCCTGGATGGCAGACCAATCAGAGGCCAGCGAGGGTGGTGACGTTGAAGCCAAGCGTATCAACAACTCTCCAAACGATATCCGCTCCTTTTGGTCAAATCAACGCATGGCCGCCTCACAATCCTCGCCTAACCCACAACCATCGCACACTTGGTTAGATTCCTACAGTAATTACAAATTAAATTAATTTGCATTATTTAATGTCCGTTCCCTCTCTGACAAAGCCCTACTCATCCACAATTGCATAATTGAGAACGATCTAGAGATTCTTTGCGTAACGGAGAAATGGCAACAACATCTTAATCAGGCCGCCCCACCTGGCGTTGTTTACATCTCTCAAGCACACACAACTGCGTGCGTCTCACAAATGCAGCTCTCCTGGGCGCGTTGCCCCTCGTGGACCTCGTCCGATGGTTCATGGACATGGCGTGCTTTGCCGGGTTCCTGTTTGCGTATCCGATTGATGTGCGCTCCCTCTCTGACAATTAGACCCTACGCTTTCACGAGTTTATAATAACAAACTCACCTTGCTTTGTTTACATCCTCCAACTGCGCACCGCTGGACGAGAGTGCAGGGTTGGACAAGCTGAAGGCTGAAAGCCAAATGTTAATGTACCTACCCCCTGGCTTACACTAAATTGGAATGCCTTGCTTTTAAACTCCCTGGCTCCCAACCTCTGATTGTTTATATAACTATTTTCCCCTGCCAATATTACTGACCTCCCCTTATCTGACCACAATAAACACATTTTTATTTGAAATATCTGCCCAGTCTCCTTTACCTTACTCTTCACACTTGATTTGTAACGTGTAATATGTATGCTCCTGTTTTAGTCAAATGTATTTATATTATGTTCCTTTGTATTTGTAATGTAAGATGTCCTTGAGTGTCTTGAAAGGCGTCCTTAAATAAAATGTATTATTTATTATTTATTATTTGAAAATATTGGTACTAGAGCTAGAAGAATTGATCAAAACTGTTCTATCAACGCTGATCGGTAAAAGTCAGTCAATAGTTTCAAAATGAACCCGAGGTCACCTCCCAATGGAATGCAGACTGTAAACAATCACCAATGGAGATCGGGGCATACTTTCCAGGCCATATTCACAAAGTGATCTTTGGGTCTGGTTACTACTGGAACCGCCAAGCAACTAAATAACTAATCAAACACTAAAGTTACTGACCTGGTGAGTCAGCCAGATGTCACTCAAGCATGGCCGGTCCGAACCCACACAGTGCGTAAGAGAGCTTTGCTAAGATAACCTGTGTGATTCCAGGGCTTTTAAATGCTTCTCTAACACAGGGTGTGATGCTTGAAGACCACCAGTTTAACCTTGAGCCATAATATTCTCGGCTCGGCACTCAGAGCCGCTAAAACAGATAAAGGTTGCGTGCTCTCTGGCGGGGGAAAAAATAGAAACATTTAAAATAGACAGGCTCATGGGAGGGCTTAGGGGTTCAACAGAATAAAGAGTAAGATTTAGAAGAGTGTTGCTGTGTTCCTTTCCACCTCGTCAGTCAATTTAGGATGTTGAAGAACACAAGACTAGCGAAAACCTGCTAGCCAGTGGCGGCCGGTGAAAAACATGGGGGGTGGGGCGCAATTTTGGTGTAACGGTAATTTTATATATCCCTCCCGTAGGCCTATGGGTCAACATAGCACTTTTTTTTTTTTTTTTTTTGCCAGTAGAGGGCGCCAAACACAACACGGACATTTGACGTTCTGCGGAGGGATATACACACTACCACACATCAGAGACACAGACTTCAATAGAGGCTACATAACAGCTTTGG
>JAODUH010079105.1:0-15525 GCA_027564835.1 Typhlichthys subterraneus
ATAAGACTTTAATGTCCATGCATTATTCATTCCTACCTTGCACAGACAAGTTAGGGAGTTGTGTGTGTGTGTGTGTGGGGGTTGCCCAGCTATAGGAATGTGTCTGGCAGAAGTGATGTCTTTTAATTAGATGATGTTGGAGATATAGAAGATGTATGCCACGGTCGGCCCATTGGCACCGCTGAGCAGTGTGGTGAATGATGGCCCACTGCATCATGGGTAGGCTGATAAGGCGTCATCTATCATGAGAAATCTCATTAACCCCTGGTCGGGACGTTTTGCTGTGCAGTAGGGCGGGTGACACTATCTAACGGCATCGCCAAGCGAGCGTTAGCATCCTAGCGAGCGTTAGCATCCTAGCGAGCGTTAGCATCGAGCGCAGGCAGAATGCAGTTAGGGATCCTTGAGATGGCTCTGCAGAAGCCAGAGACCCATAATAACTTTCTGTGTTTGTGTCGTGTAGGTTTAGCCACTGGCCACGGCCATTTAGGAGCAGATCTGACGAGCGGGATCTTTCGCCTTATTTCCACCGGGCCCGGCTCTGTTCCATCATGTCAGCGATCCGTTCTTGCTCCGAAATACGCACTACATCCTGCCCCACTGGCAGCGTGTCAGAAGCGGAGCGTCTGTACTGTACTGTACTGTACTGTAGGTGCTCTAATATAATCACCTTTATAGATATAATCACAGGTGGCTTTCAGCCGCTGCATTGGTCTGTAACTCAAAATGCACTTTGGCTCATTTGGTATATTTCCACTGTGTTCTGTTTTAAGGACGTCTAACCCCACGCTTGCTTCTCAAAGGAGGTGGTTTTGTGGCTTTCTGTGTGTTCGTAGCTTGTAGACGTGCCTATATAATATATACAGTATATACTGTATATGTATACGTATATATGTGTATGAATGTATACGTATATATATGTATGTGTGTATATGTCTATATATATGTGTGTATATACTGTATATTGCTGGTATATACAGAACACACACCGCTGTATAAATGTGTGGTCTTTATTGGTACATTGTCTTTATTCTATTGCCATCAAACACAACAACAGCAGTTACTCTAGAAGTGCTGAACTCTTATCATCTCTCCATAGGCAACCATCTTTGAAATGCCCCGGGCACTAATTTAGGAAGACTGTATTGAAGTGAAGGGGGGGGGAGAAACCCTTAACTGCCCTTTCAATGGTCAACCAGCCATTAAAACTGCTTGTATACAATCGCAAGTCATATCTGATTAATCTGATAAAAACACATAATGTTTGGTGACTTTTCTGAACATTGATGTCCTTGACAGCATATACCGCACGCGGAGCTTTAGAGCCTCATACCATGCACTTGTTTCCAACACTGTCTGACTGTGCGAGAATACTGTACAGGTCCTCCGCTGATCTTAAGACTTTCTGACACGTGTGGGCAATATGCATATTTCAGGTGTTTATTTTAACACCTGAAGTTATTTTTAGAGAGAGTTGTCTATGTTGTGGAAGCCTGGAGAGGATTCTTTCTTCATAAAAAACATGTTTTGTCATTCATACAACCAAACAAATTTGCAGTACAATGACAATTAATTGATTCTCAGGCTTTCACATGTCTCCAAGAAGTGCCATTAAAACGATCTTATAATACATACTTCAATATGTCTTTTAGACCATCTTATCCTCCCTTGCATAAGGTGAACCTCATGGCAAATAGTTTACTCCAAGAAAGCATAAACCTGTTTCTTTAACAAACAACGTACTCTCTGATATTTCTGTTATGTCTGTTTGGAAATAGTATAATTTCCTCAGGTCCAGTTAGTACATTAGCCCAGCAAACATTTGTTTGAAGGTGAATTCCACAATCATAGATGTACACATGTAGGCCTCTCTTTAAGAAACTGCAATTCTAGTCTCAAATCAGGGAGTGAATCTTTAAAAGGAATAAAGTTACACCCCAGTAGACCCCTCAGATTGGATTAAATTAGATAGAGAAACCTCAGATGTCCATTCACTGCATGATTTGTGGCAAATTGCCTTTGGTACTCTGGGCAAATTAAACACAATGACTTACAAAAACAAGGACATTTAGGGTCTGTCTTAAATGGCGGTTCCACCTTGTTGTTACCAGGCATGAATTTCAAGCAGAACAAAATAATCAGGCGAGAAGGAAACAGGCAAGAATTTTTGATTTTTTTTTTCACCAACTGGCACCCAGAAAGTACTTCCAAGGAGTGGAAGTGCTTCTCAAGCTGTCAGGATAGCTTAGCATTTCAGTCCCAAAAATCCACGGCATCCCGTCACTGTTCCCAGCGTTTACATCTCTTGTGGGGCGGGAGGAGGTGGTGGTGTTTCTGCTAGTGGCAGAGAGCTGCCTGGATGTGGTGGTGTTTCTGCTTCTGAATGGAATAGGACTCTGACGGTGCTTCTTATATTATCAGCTGACACAGGGAGCGTTAATGTTAATACCTAGGCTCCTGTGTCCGTCCGTCCATCTCTCCCCCCCCCCCACCACAAAAAGAAAAAAGAAACGCTAGTTTATAAATGCTAAAGCTACATTTGTGCCATAGGCTGCTCAGAAGCCCTGCCCCCTTCAGGGCCATAGGCTGCTCCCTCAGAAGCCCCGGCCCCTTCAGGGCCATAGGCTGCTCCCTCAGAAGCCCCGTCCCTTTTAATGCCATAGGCTGCTCCCTCAGAAGCACCGCCCCCCACACATTGGGCACATTTGCCAAGGCTGGGATAGTGTTGTGTGGTGCGGTCTGCACCACTTGTGTTCCCATTTACAGAACCAGGGCTGTGTAGACACACCGGATTATTTTTTCAGCGCACACACACACAGATAGGGAGAAGGGGAGAGAGAGAGGGAGGGAGAGTGTGAGAGAGAGAGCAGTAACGTGTGATGGAGAACTGACTAAGGAGGTTTGCAAAGCGATCTTGGTGCAATTTGTCTTTGTGTGGTCGGCCCACAGTAGCACCCCACCGGTCCAAACTACTTCCTGTGACGGCTGTCTGGGGGGGAGGGGGGGGTAATTTACCTCCAACCCTGCCTTTAGCTTGCCAGCATCCCGTCCGGAGGGGGAGGGGTGGCGGGTAAATCAAACGTCCCCGTTAATCACTAATTACCGGCTGCTTGGTGGAAGACACAGACCAGAGAGAGAGAGAGAAGAGAGAAGCCTCTCGTCCCCCCAGAGATTCTTATTCAGGTGACACCCACATCCTCCCTGGCTGATGGAGGCCCACTCCCTTCTCTAAACTCTCCACATAACTTTGCACATTTCCAATCCCCCCTCGGGGACCACTGTTGCCGGCGGCGATCACCGGGCATTAGGGTACAAGCGGCTGTAATTGAATGGTTAGGGAGGACTTTATTGAAGGAGATGTTTGTCAGCATATCTCCACCACTACAGCAGCAACAACAACAACACACACACTGTGTGTTGTGTTGATCTGTCGGTTGGGACCTTTGGGATGGGATGATGGAAGCTAATTTATGTTTTCTTGTGAATCGAGATAGTTTTGCAGCAATTTTATTTTGTGCTATTGCCATAGAGTATGTTTTTGGTTTTCCTTTTATAATTTAGTTTGTATTGCTGCAAGTTTCAATTTCAGCATTTGTAAGGACATTTTCATGCATTATATTCACTTCAGGAACGTTACTGAGCAATTGGAATATTTCTTTCCAGACTAACATGCACCTACAAATGATTTATTTTTTATTAAAAAGTTAAATTGAAGCAGAGGTTTGGTAAAATGATCTTATTACACGGTGATGGACCTGGGACGATCTCATTCTTCCCAGTTTAATTATGCTGCCAGAAACAACCAGGAATACATTGTACTGAAGGCTCCTTAGTTGAATTAAGCCTTAATGAGAGCCTGCTGTAGTCTCCTGCCCAGATCACATTCTCCTGGCTGCCACTGATCACAACACATCTCTTGGACCATGCGTTGGCATTGCTAGCGGTTCCTAGGTTCCGCTGAAGCTACTAATTATTTCTCATGTTAAAATTTAAACCTCTCTAGTGTCCGTTGACTCTTTCAAGAGCAGTAGATGCGATTGGAAAGTACTGTGACAAAAAGGGGAGTCAGTGCAGCCACAAGGAGCTATTTGCCGCCAGCCAGCCAAAGAGAGTAGCTATTAAATTAACAGATGCTGCGCACAAGTATATGCTTGAGCAAGCCAGCAGATACCCATACGGTTCCTGGCCCGCAACACTATACCCTCTGACACGTTTGTCTCATCCAGAGAGGCTTCTCAGCTCCCACTGTACATTCTGCAGAACAGAAAGCTGAGACACACCCCAGCACCCCAGAGTCCGGATATATATAGATACATATAGTATATATATATATAGATACATATAGTATATATATATACATATACACACTATATGTATGTGTATATATATACATACATACACACAGTATATATATATATATTTATATATATATACACATTATACACACACATTGTGCATATATATATATATACTGTATGTATGTATGTATATATATACTGTCTGAACACTCTGGCACAGGTTTTAATAATGTTTTGATATAACTTTCATACAATTCTGGGTTTGACTATCAGCTGTGTGTGTGGGGGTTGTATGAGAGATTAGAACTCTTGTCAAGAGCATGTTTTAAATATGAGGTGTGGCGTGACTTCTGGGACTGGCGAGTTAGCCAAGTTCACAGGGCAGAGACACTGCATGGAAAGTGAAGGCCATTGATGAATTGGAGGGTTGGAGGAGCATTCAGAGGCTATTGCTAAGAGGACCAATGGACTGTTACTGTAATTGAAGCCACTCTTGGAGTGGTTCTGAGGCCAACGTGAACTGTGTCTGTGGAACCTGTGCTTTATAGTTTTTGTATTTCATGCCCTTGGGAGCAGAACAAATTGAGTCGCTGTTTCCTATTGCTCCGTTGCTCATTACCCACGAGGAAGATTAAAAAGCGGTCATGTAACATAACGGCACGGAAGCATATTGAGCTGCAGCAAAGCATAGCTGTCTGGAAGAACTGGTCTGCCGACCATGTGTATGGGTATTATACTGCACATTGACCTCTCTTATTAAACCTTTATATTTGCATAAGACTGTATAGTATATGGTCAAATCGCATTATGGTCAGGGGCATTATGCAACAATATTTGTTTGTTTGACTGTTAATGTAGTAATTAAATTAATGTAGCCTGTGTTACACATTCATTTAATTACTACATTAACAGTCATTCTGACCCAAGCTGAAAGTAAAAAATATTTCAGCTTTCACTAATAAAGGCATGTTTTTAAAAGCACTATGAAAACCATTTAATATGTTGCTATAGACAGTTTTCATATTAGACAATCTCTTCCAGGACACATGCAAAAAGCAAAATACCCATTACGGAACAATAAGGCCATTACAATGACATATCTAAATACATAAATATTTACTGTGCTCTATGTGCTACCCCAATTTGTTAATTTAGCGATAAATGTGCTGACTTAATGCATCTTTATCCCAAAAACCAAAAACATCTGCTTTGAAGCCACAGACAGCTAATTGAGTCAACATTGTGCTTAATGTTCCTGGTTGTAGGCTTCATTAAAACAAAACAGTGGGGAAAACATTTAGTTTTCAGACACAAGAAGCTCACAGGGTTTATTCAGCTGGAATGTAAGCAGTCAGAAAATGCACTTTTAAAACGTTAGATTTTGTATTGTTCTCTTGTCAGAGGAACTGAACTCCTACTGTAAATCTTCGCTTCTCTAACTCGGGACGCTCTCTGTAGCGGATTGTGCTTTGATTTTATTCTGTTTCTTCAAACAGAAGTGTGCCTGCTCTCCATCCCAGATGGCCAGGAAGTCAGCATCACCACGGTAACGGTCGGCCAGAGCGTGGTGCTGACCTGCGCTGTGGCAGGGGAGAACCGGCCTCCGATACTATGGAAACGCAATGGCCAGATTCTCAACACCTTGAACCTGGAAGATATAAATGTAAGCGAAGCAGGCTGTCTCACCACATATCTCTTACACACCAACACGCAAACCAGGACACACACATGTACTCTATTGGTGGGGCGACTACACACTGCCCAATGAAACCTTCCCAATGAAACCTTCCCAATGCAAACCAATTCCACCAAATCCAAATATCCCAATGCTTGTTTCTGTGTGTGTGTTTATTATTGTGTATATAGGTGTGTGTGTTATTGTTACATGTGTAGGGGTGTGTGTGTTTATTATTGTGTATATAGGTGTGTGTGTTATTGTTACATGTGTAGGGGTGTGTGTTTATTATTGTGTATATAGGTGTGTGTGTTATTGTTACATGTGTAGGGGTGTGTGTGTTTATTATTGTGTATATAGGTGTGTGTGTTATTGTTACATGTGTAGGGGTGTGTGTTTATTATTGTGTATATAGGTGTGTGTGTGTGTGTTTATTGTGTATATAGGTGTGTGTGTGTTAATTATTGTGTTTAGATGTGTGTGTGTGTGTTATTGTTACATGTGTAGGGGTGTGTGTGTTTATTATTGTGTATATAGGTATGTGTGTGTGCGTGTGTGTGTTATTGTTACGTGTGTGTTAATTATTGCTTGTAGGTGTGTGTGCAAGCATGTGTGTGTTACTTCCAACCACATCAAGGAATAAGAGATGCTCAGCCCCCCTAAACCCCCCCCCTCCCCACCAGAGCCCTTGCTGCATAATTGAGTCGTCATGGTGACACCATACAGAGGGAGATCCAGTGAAGCCACTAATGTGGCATTAAATGTTGATGACCCTTAAAATGGATCAGGGGTGCCCAGCTGGTGCCAGTCATCCTTAGCGCACCCACCCGTTGCCGTGCCAACTAGACCCGCTGCTGAGCGATCAGCGCCGTGCCGAATCTGTTGGTACGGCGCACGGGGTGAGTTTTATACCACAGCCAGAGAGAATATAAGTGAACAGGGAGGTTCACACGGACGGCCCCCCTCTTTTCACCCTTCATGCAGACCAGATCCCAGCGTTCCATGCAAGTCAATGGGGAGGACCCCGGATGTCACCATATTGTTGCCCATTATTTATCTCTGGGGACGTTAATGGGTATTTTCAGTATATTGCATTATTTCCCCAAGCACCTACCCTACGGTCAATCTGAGGCCACAACTGTATTTCTGCAGCAAACAGTTTTGGGGTAAAGTGACTTTGTTTCAGGCCATGCATGGTAGATGTATCTGTCTGGACGCTGCCTTGGTCGGCATCTACAGCAATATGCTGTTGGTGACACGCCCACTTAAGAGACCAGCAGCGTTCCATGTTTGCTCCCATTGAAACGCATTACAACGCTCCATCTTTGTATAATTATAACATCTTTACCACAGCTGTGTAAGTGCTAACCTCGCCATTGTTCCCAGTCTGTCTCTGGTGCCTGCAAATAACCAATAAATAGACACACAAATAAATACAGCAAGTGCTCTGGAGGCTGTGGAATGTGTCAGGTGCGATCATTTGTCTCTACCAAGCCTTTGAATAACTCCAGGTTTTGTTCTGTGAGGTCAGGGCAGGCTTTCATCTATCTTTCATTTTCTGATCCAATAACAGCTGTGTTCGTTTCATCTTGCACATTGCCTGAAGACACAGGGTTTGGCTTAAAGTGGTCAATGCTTCACACTCTACATCTCAGAATGACACAGAATAGATATTGAGTTCCTGTAAAGCATCTTTTTAAAGTTCCATGGTCGACAACAAATGTTCTTCCCTGTCAAGTCAGTATTTAAAGTAGCTACCTACCTGTTAGCTTAGGTTGTTTCTAAGTCATTTTCAAATAGAAATGACACTAAATTACGGTATTTAAAAGGCAAATCCAATGTTATTATTTATATTCTGTTTCTGAGACATTTGATTGGCGGGAGGACAATTTATCAAAAATTGTACATTTATGATACTGTAAATGAGATGAGAGAAAAGATATTACGAGATATTTTATGTTAACACATTCAATCAGTGTAGTGCGTGTGTGTGTGCGTGCGAGCGTGTGTGCGTTTGTGTGTGTTTGTATGCTATTCCTTACAATGTGCTGTGTTTTAAGACGCAGTTCCATGTGTGTTTTAACAAGGTAGGTAGGTATACTGTAGGTGTAAAACAAACCCCACAGCACAGAACACCATTCAAGACATTCAAGTCATTCAAGAGAAAACAAAACAAAACATGTATTAGATAGGAGTGGAGAGAGATATCAGGAAGTTTTGGGATTCTAACCTGGCCGCATGGGCACCACATGGGAGATATTGCATGCGCCACAGCTCCACCCAAGGACAGGGAACGTGTTTGAGATGACTGCTGACTGCTCCACTTGTCAGACAGTTTGTGATGTCATAAAATCACGTAACCCAACAGTAAAGAAGGCCTCTGCTGTCCCGCTCAATGGAGAGCGGTTAAGGCTCATAGGAAGTGAAGTCTTGGCTCCATGAAGCACTATTGCTCCTGTAAACCCCTTATGGTGGCTCGTAAGGTTCAGCAGAGGAAAATGAATATGCCGAAGCAAAATCAAATGCACCCGCCATAGTCAGAAAACCATTGGACCAGCTATTCTGACTTAATAGCAATTTATTCCTGGCTCGCAGACATTTAGACAATTGTGGTTGTTTCTTCCCGGAAGGAGAATGGATTATGGGCACCTGGTGTTCAGAGGCCTGCTCTAAATTGCCTTGCAGACACTGTTTGCATAATTGCTGGCTGTTAATATTTGCGAGCATCCGCCATCAGCCCTAATTAGAGTCATATCTCTGTGTGTCTGCATGGATTGGTTTGTACAGAACAATCTAAACGGTCCCCTCAGTTTAGAATGGGCTTATTAAAGTTGTATTTTTTGTGTCTGTATTTATTCTCGCTCACCTAATTGCAAATTACAGGTGACCTAAGTGATTTTACACCCCATCCTGCACCTTCTGTTCCTACAAATTGATTCAGATCATTTTTGGAAGGACAGAATGATCTGCCAGCAGGGATCTGTATGCTGCTCGGGGCAAACCGCCAATTGGACCTTTAATCTCTGTGGCGCTCTCGTATTCTGTAGCCGGACAGAGTCCACCTCTGTCCTGACAACAGCGCTTACTGTAATTCTAAGGACATGACAGTTACAGAGAGTTGCATCATCTTTCAGGCCTTCAGAGCCAGAAATGAAAGATCAAGCTGTCTGTTCAGGTTGTGTCAAATATGCCTGTCTTTGCCCACACATACCAGTGTGTGCGTGTCTGTGTGTGTGTGTGTGTGTTTCTCTGTGTGCGCATGTGTGTGGTAGGTTTGTTGATCATGTGAGTTTAAAACATCTTGCAAAACCCAGATTCCAGACCCAGAAGTTATGTTGAATGAAGAAAATGTCTGTCTTTGTGTGAAAAATAACATCGACCAAAAAGCAATAGTGGATCGTTGACATTCGGGACATTAGCTGCTGGCCAAATTCTTTAGCCTACACAGACCTAGACCAGAAGGATAGGAGAATGAGATACGTTCTTTGCTTGTGAAGCAAAGCATAAATACACGTGCTGTGTTCAGTGTCTTTCTATGAGCCATGGCATTATCCAAGCACGCTACATTGTACACAACACTGAACGTATTTGTTCAGTCCTAATACCCCGATCAATACGCCAGACGGGAGCTAATTTGCATTCTTCCTACAATCTTTACTATAGATTAATAAATCAAGCTGTCATGGTGAAGAAAAGCAAGGCCCGGGTTCCCCATAATGCATTTTAGTACTGAAGTTTACCAATAAACAGCAAACTGTGTTAAAACATTTCTCATGACTTTAATAGGGAAAGTACCCCTTTAGATATCCGCTTCAAATGTAAAGAAAAGGCGGTGGTTGCTCTAGAAATGTTGTGATGGCATTAATACAGCGGGAATCTGCTGTTAAAGTAATAACCCGTTCACAAACAGCTGTCTGCAGTCCTATTGAGAATGTCCTGGAGGCTCACCAAAAACACACAGACACACACACACACACACACAGACCTATAGACCATAGTTGTTTGCTGCTATTTTACAGTAATATGTAAAATATTATGTATATATTTATTTATTTAAAATCGTCAAACTAATTGTCTGACTGTTCTACTTCTGTCCATCTGGCTTCCAACAGATCCCGTCCCAGGTAGGTTTATGCAATGGGTGTATTATACAGTTTTTTTTAACCACTTTGCCCCAAAATTAACAACCTTGGTGTCATTTTTCACAACTCTAGATACAAAACATAAAACTTGATACACAAGCTGTCCTATGTTGAAAACATCATATCTTTAAAGAAACTGCACTTGCAGGATCACTGGTTCAAATTACAACTTTATTGTGAAATACCACAGGAACATTAGTTTAGATCACAGACACACAATGTGCCAATAGGATCATTGTGTAGCTGTTCGTACATTCATTAAATATGTGATACAGGTTTCATCATCATCATCATCATCATGGCAAAGTAATTATCTACAAATAAAAGAAAGCAACTACTGTACAGCAGTAAAACATCAACTGCATAGAATGCTTGTCCCCTGCTATTCCTATGACTGCCACATCATCTTCATCCTCCTCCTACTGCTTGACCTCTGTTGTGACCTGGATCACCTGCCAGCTCCATGTTACAGTATCACTCACTATGTGTTACTGTATAGGTGACAATTCATTTCAATATATACTTGTAACATAATGTAAAATAAATCTGCATACAGTAATATCACATCTCAAAACTGCCTGCACTGGATAAATGTTGCAGTATATGGAACCATAGAAACCGTGTCTGAAACTGTAAACAATGATGAAATATTACATTCATAGATTGTAGTTATTGGTTCATGTTCCACTGCAATTGGTGCCAATGGATCTTTTTATCCTGAAACTTTTATGATCTAAACCTGGAATATTGTTTGTCAGATTCCATAATACAATACTTTACTCTAGAGTAATGCAACAGTTACTTATTGATAGTTAGATCATTGAAATGAAATGAATAGACGGTCATCACAAATGTACTGTTTCAATTGCATTTTGAAATGGTAATACTTTGGTGTTAAGTTGTGTCACATTAAACCGTTGATCTGAGTTCAATGAATGAATGATTTTAGGTTTATGTGTATTGTATCCAAGCAAATGGAAAATGTGTTAGAGTTATGAAAAAAGCGTCAGTTAAGATTTTTGTGTCTAGAGTGGTTAAAAGAGGTTAATGCCAAACGCATTGACTGCTTCCCATCTTGTGTCTGGTTCCAAGAAGCCCTTAAAGCTGTATTGAGGCCCCCACCACACACACACACACACATACACACACACACACACACACACAGTCAGTGCAGTACCCAAGGTGACCTGATAGGGGGCGTTGCGTGGCGGGTCCTGGGCACTGCCCGTCGCCAATGGAGAGCGGTGTGGAGGTGGCGTGCGGGGGAGTTACAGTTAGTTCCACCCCTCCGAGTTCCATTTCTCTCCTCCATTCATTTTTTATTTAAACGGTGACACAATATGCTCTCAGCACGAGGGGCCAGCGCACGCCATCACCCCCACCGTGCTGCGATGCTCCGCAGCTCACCGGCACACAGCTGAGAGGCGTCCTAGTAACTCAGGCTGTGTAACAGCACTTGGTAGATAATAATTATCCTTGAATCCGAGGAACAACTGAACTGACCAATCAGCCTCGTACTGATAGCTAGGGGCGTGGTTTAGGTGTGACAAGTTGAAAAATCAACAGTGACAGGCAGATGGTTCATCCAATCAACTGCCAAGTATATATTGAAACTTCAAATATTTTGTGGACGACTCCCCAGATGGACTCTGTCTAACAATCCCCGAGGCATGTCAGGTTAGATAATAATAATAATAATAGATAACTACTTCCAAAGTATTAAAACATTTTTTTTTAAATTTGAAATAAAAAAACTTTGTATAGTACCGTTTCTCTCCATGGTTACCCTTGTAGTTGAAACCTGCGTTACAACAACACGTTTGGTTGTGACACTCCATCAGCGAGTCGTGTTTGTTTGCACCTTCAAACAGTGTGTAAGCTAAATGAAGGCCTGTTCATTTGTAAACATCGCTACACTTTATAAATCACCGAGAACAGACATATCACTCCCCAAAGAACAGTAGCATGATCATTCCATGAGGTGGGTGCAGAGCTGGTGCTAACAAGATGGGATGTATTTGCTATTTGCCAGATGGATACAATGCACAGACACGCTGTCAACGAGCTCATTAGCTTTAGGGGTTTTTCACCAGTGGCTGATTGTTTTATGAGACGTTGCTGTGTTTGCATGACTGTCACCTTTTATCTTTGGTGTTCACCAGTTTAATCATTACAACAGCGCATGCAGTAATTATGATTCACTTCACAGAGATTAGTTTGGGTTTATGTATTTCTGTTTTCATTGAAAAATGCCAGAATAAACCTAGATTTGGAGTAAACCTGTTTTTGAGCAATATGCTTGGCGCCTTTACAAGGCGGCAACAAGTTTCACTTTGAATCTAATTGACCCCGTCAACAAAACAAAAAAACAAATGTCTTCCATCTGAATGTTCTCCGACTGTCAGCTTGTAGTTTTGTTTGTTTTGCTCTCATTTGCTAAAACAAACTAAATACAATGAACATCACAAACGAATAGTGTTTGTAACCTTGTGGTGCAGAAACAGCAGTGTTTCTGTGTTCACTGTAATACTGTGTCTGTTGTCATTGGTTACCATGCAGCATGTTTGTCTTCTCATCTGCATGCAGCAGAACCTCTGTGGTGTGTTACTGCATCCCATAATAACCCTCCGTCCCTCTGGCAGGACTTTGGTGATGACGGCTCCCTGTACGTCACCAAGGCGACCACCGCCCACATGGGCAACTACACCTGCTACGCCCATGGTTACGAGCAGCTGTTCCAGACACACAGGCTGCAGGTGAACGGTGAGAGGCCTGAGTGCGCACACACACACATACACAGGCACGCACACAGGCACGCACACACACACACACACACACACACACACACACACACACACACAGAGGACCACAGCACAGGAAACATGACACACCGTGAATACGTCCATGAGTAGTTATCTGTTTATTTCTGCATGAAATGTGGGTCATAGAGCTATTAGCAGCTGTTATTAATGCCTACATCAATAAACATGACTTGACACAGCCCACACACACACACGCACACGCACACAACCACACAAACACACACACGCACGCCGACACACACAGACATGCCCCCACACACACATGCACACATCCACACACACTCATGATGAGAATAGTTATTGATACATGTTGGCCATTGTCTGCTGGTGTTCCCCTCTTGCTGGGGGAAACAGAAAACATGGCTGCTGTATTCTGGAAGTCATCAGCCCCAATGTGACAGCCCCCCCACCCCCCCTCATTGAGCTCCCTGGAGGTACAGACAATCTGCTTGTTATGGAGGGTTTCTTGAGACGTGCTTCGCCATCAAGGTCATCTAGCCAGTTGGCTGTTGTAGCTCAAATGGAATTGTTTGAGACGCCCTGTAGGTTTTTGTGGACCTGTGGTGCTTTAAAACAATGTTGGTGTGTGTGTGCGTGCGTGTGTGCGCACACGTGTGTGTATGTGCACGTGTGTGTACATGTGTGTGTGCACGCGTGTGTGTATGTGCATGTGTGTGTGGGCACTGCAGTGTTTCTTAATTGAACTCTTTGTGGGTGGAGAGTTAGGTCTGCTGATGTACGGCGATGTTTGATTAACTTCCCTGAGTTGTTGGCTTTTCCTGCATGCTGCGTGTCACACCTAGACACCACCTACTGCGCTGGAGATTCCACCAAGTGCAATAAAAAGCTTCTATAGCTTATTCCGTATGGAGGAACATTTGTGTTTTGGCGTCTTGATTAAACAAGCGTCACAAGCGGAATGCGAGCCGCTGCAGAGCATCATGCAGTGTACCAAGGTTATGGGGTTGTTTGGAGTTCACGACTAAAGTGCTCCTTCCGCAGCGCTGCTACTGAAGAAGTATTCCCTACAAACCCTGCCCGTTTTTAAAATAAAATACAGCATTGGTTCTAATTCTGTTTGTCCTTTTTGCCTCTCCAGCGTAATTAATCCTGGGTAAATATTTGCATATTCTTGAGGTGATTATTGACAGAATGAATTACTCACCTTCAGCACCTGTAAGCATGAGGATATAAACTCCTAAACAATAATGCCTTGTGTGTACTGTAGGAATATGCTGTAAAACAATTGTTTATATTCCCCTGAAATGCGCTCGTGTATTTCATAACCTTCTTGTGTATTTTCCCTGGTGTTGTGCTCTCCCGACTTTCGGGAGTCAATCCATTCCATTTGAAATGATTCTCTTCTGGTTTATGGGTTCATGTTATGCTTGACTTTGATTTGGCTCCCTATGAGGCAAAAATAAATAAATTACAGTAAACAAGAAAACAAAGCTAAAATATCCCAAAACACAACAACATAAGAATTTTCTATCAACCTAGACAACCGACAAAAAAACAAAAAAATCAAAAAAGAAAACGTATTTAAATTTCATTGCCTGTATTCCACTCTGGAATCTTGGCTTCTGGTTTCCTTTTGTTTTACCCTTGAAACATGCGGGTGTCTATGCCAGCATGTTGTGTCTAACGATTTGGATTCAGGGCCTGGACAAAACTGTTGTTGGCAGATGTGGTCTACTCCTGTTGGGCTGGGAGGCTGGGAGCTACCTGGGAGACCAGCTCCTCCTGTTGGCTGGGAGGCTGGGAGCTACCTGGGAGACCAGCTCGGGTGGACCGCCAATCACGGCAGAGGAGGAGGGACTTGTATGTGTGTGTTTGGTGTGTGTTTGGTGTGTATTCTGGTGTGTGTGTGTTTGGTGTGTTGGGTGTGTGTTGTGTGTTTGGTGTGTGTGTGTGCGGGGGTCCGGCTGAGTGATTGACAGCAGTTGATATCACGACCGTTCACCCACCGGCTAGCTTCCATCACAATGCCAACCGGCTAGCTTCCATCACCACGCCAACCGTCTAGCTTCCATCACCACGCCAACCGTCTAGCTTCCATCACCACGCCAACCACCTAGCTTTTAGTCAACGATTATAAGATAATATGTTTTTTTGGTTCGCCACTTTGTTTATGTTGCTATTTACAGAGCCAGGGCTGTGTAGAAGTATCTGATTATGTTTTTAACATGCACAGAGAACGGTAAGATAGCGGAATGTGAGGAGATATTTTGTGAATTTGGCATTAGCGTGCATTAGCTTACAATTAGCTTGCAATAGCGGACTTTACCTTGTGTGTTTAATGTGTGGGGTGGAGCTTCTGGTGGATGGCTCTATGACATTGAAGGGCATTTTCATTACTTTAAATATCAACAGTCAACAATCACCCCACATTTAATTGGGAAAAAATAACATCGGAACAATATTTATGGATGTTGATATATTTTGTATTCAATTTAAAACATGCCGTTGATTATTAATTTATATTAGGTTTCGCACATACAGTATAATTTTTATCCATCCATCCATCCATCCATCTTCTCCCGCTTATCCGAAGTCGGGTCGCGGGGGCAGCAGCTTCAGTAAGGGAC
>JAODUH010079126.1:5785-26182 GCA_027564835.1 Typhlichthys subterraneus
GTGTTGTGTAGTAGGTGTGGTTGTTTTGTTCACTGTGTTGGTTTGCGGTGTGCTCGTCGATGATTGTATGTTATCTTTTTGTCTTTTAATGAGTCACAGGTGATCTACAAGTGCCTGGTTCAAACCCTGCTATCCCTAGACTGAGTGTCAAAGTGTCTGCCCCCCGTGGTTGAATGTTGCCTTGCATTGTTGATGTCATAATTGTTGTATTACAGTACTACTGTAGGTGAATGTGAGGCAATCGCGTACAGCATTTTGAGTGGCTGGAAGGTTAGCAAAGCGCTATACAAATGAAGTCTGCTTAACACTTATTTACCCACTGAAGCACTGAAGCTCCATAAAGAACCACAGTGTGCACTTTCACTCACAGATCTATATGCTGTGTGCAACATCAACATACAATACATATTTGGTGCCATGCATAAATACAATACATGTTGATATAACCTCAAAATGAGCAGGCTTTACATTGTCTAATGAAAGGAACTAGAAAATACATCTTTCACTATTTGTAACACACCATACCGCTCAAACAAGATTAGCATTTAATGCACCGATCTTGCCTGCAATGACATACTGTATTATTTGAGTATGCACTCTAATAGACTCTAACAGACTCTACTAGAGCTATTGGCCCAACCAGACATCATACTATCACAACAGGCATACTGGACCCACCACAAAGCCTAGCAGAGGTCCACCATTTTAATGAACTGTAACTTATTCTTATTATTATTTTATCTGGCCAATGATGTAGATATAATGTGTATCATGCTCACAATTCTGAATATAGTTAACATGTTACATTACTAGAGAAAAGCTCAGCATCATTCATTTGATTTATGATAGAACTAGAAGAGTGCAATTACTTTTAAATAATTGACAGTTGATATTGCTTTCTAAGTTTTAGGAAATTATATCTTACAATGTTATTGTAATTAGCACAGTGTGAGACAACTTTCTTCTTAAAATGGTGTATATACACGGTACAATATTACAGTAGAGTGAATGATTGGAAGCTAATACACATTTTGTAATATCCAGCGAATAAACTCACAGTCCTCTAGCTGCCCGTGAGCTCGCTATACAACCCTGACTCTGTAAATGGGAACACAACATGGTGCAGACTGCACCACACAACATTGTCCTAATCTTGATCCATTTATGGGGACAGAGCATCTGAGGGAGCACGCTATTGCATTAAAGGGAGAGGTGTTTGTTTTCATTGAGTCAAATAAAGTCTTTGTTCAGTTGTCTTTGTCCACTCTCCCTTAAAAAATAGCAGAAAAGTATTAAATAATGAATTCACAAAAAAGAAAAATAATTGCATCCTGAGCAGAGAAAGACATCACACTGTGTTGTGTGTGTGTTGTATTCTGTTCTTTGTTTTCATAGCAGGGCCTACTATAACACTATAAGTGCTGCTGTGTGGCTCACTGAGCATTTGTTGTTGGCCTAACATGTTGCTCGTGCATAGTTTGGAACTTCTCGCATTGCTAGTCTTGATTCCTCCCCCGTGATGTGTGTTTGTGCTGTTGTCTGTGTCTGTCCCGGCTGCTTGTGTAAGAGTGAGGCCGGCTCCGGGCGACAAACACACCTGTTCCTGTTTGATCATTGATTTAGCACTTGAAACACGATCCCATGGCTATGGACATTACATGCAATTGTGTTAGTCATTAATCACGGCAAATGTGCATGCATCATGACCGCATTTAGTAAATTTAGCCTACAAATTGACCGGTAGACTAATCATCACAATGCGTTTTCCCAAATATACCATTATAACAAACAAGCAGCCATTATGGGAAGCATTATATAATCATATAATCACGAGGCATGGTGGCCTATCAGTTTTTAAATAACTTACATTTTGATGATCCAATTACTTGAAAACCACAGTCCGCTGATAAGTACTGTAACCGTAAATGTTTTCTCCTCATTTAAGTGGTTGATGGCGGTTCAATTCACAACTGATCTTTTAATATTTGAATAGGCTATTTTGTTTTTCTCACCAAATTAAGGAATAACCCAGAAGCTATAGCCTGGGTCTTACATTAAGAAGTAATTATCGAAAATGGTAAAGGGGCTTTTATTGTCACATACACATTGCGATATTCATCCTCTGCATTTAAACCATCCCTTAAGGGAGCAGTGGGCAGTTGCTCCGCAGCACCCGGGGACCAACTCCAGATAGGAGCCAATATCACTGGCTGGAGGGTGAACCTAACATGTTTTTAGATAGTGGGGGAAACCGGAGCACCCGGAGGAAACAGACATTGGGAGAACATGCAAACTCCACACAGAAAGGCCAGGACCGAGACCTTCTTGCTGTGAGGCTACAATGCTATCCACTGGGCCACCGTGTTGCCCAGTGGCGTGGCGTGGCTATTACATCTGAAACATCCTTCTCATAGCGGCAACTGAGCAATATGTCGTTGCCTAAATATTTAGCTAGTTAGCCGAGATGATCACATGATCCTGTGCCCCACAGCAGGCGGAAGTTGTCATAAAGTTAGCGATAACAAAGGCCACCCATTTAGAGGGATGAAATGATTGGTCAATTTTACTGTCATTTGAAATATCTTTCTCATTACGATGCCCTCTGTAAAAGTGTAGAGGGCATCACCAATCACAGAGCTGCATAAGCGTCGCAATGGAGACAACCTGTTTCGTTTAACCCTTCACATTTCAACACAAACTGAAGAGACAGGTTTGAAGAGAACATTTCATCAGAAACATTAAGATGTTACATACATACATTTAGATGGTGATTGTCAAATTATGAATTGATTCAATTAAAATTGATTACTTAGCAAATAGAATATTCATTTTTTATGAGGGCCCTGACGGTTGTCCACTGGTTTCTGGGTTGACGTGGAAGCTGGTGTTTTGGTGATACTGATTAAGTGTGAAATGTATTATGCAATCACACTTTTCTTATGCTACTTTAATAAAATCATGATTTTCTGTTTTAAAGCTTGTTTCAGTTGTGTTTTTGTATACAGAAAATATCAGTCTCTAGCCTGGTGAACGCAACAACCTTTGCATTTATAACTTATAGTGATAAAATATTATTATTATTATTTTCATTTAAGATGTCCCAAGCCTGGCTGACACCTTATTCCATCCAGAATAGGGTCGATTTGGTGGTGCCCCATTTATCATATTATTTGACATATTCACTTATTAATATGCACATTTTGGGTTACGGGTAGCAAAAAAAGATGCAAAACAAAAAGAAAGAGGCCATTTTGAGATTGTTTTCTCAGTCGAACTTGCTTCAATTACTCCTTACTGTAAATATTCAGTACATCATGTACAGTATGTATCTCACTGAGGGATAGACTGCAAACATAATGAAGAGTTGTGATAGTAGTGGGGTTTGTATGCCTGTGTGTGTTATGGCATCTTAAGGCAATTGACCTTGGCATAGAAGGTGTTTTGATGATTTGATGTTCTCAATGCGAATACAGATTTGTCACAATTTGCCAGTTAGAAACGTTAAATTACTTAAAGGGGGGTGGGGTCGATCACCTTTTCAGGTCTTTTAGTGCTATATTTGGATCTGTGGTGTCTAACAACCCACAAAAACTCAAATCAGACAACGCAGTCATTTTGTTTTGGACAGCCTATATCTGTATACAAGGTCAGCAAGCCATTTTGATGTTGCAGGGCTCCTGATGTCAAAAGCACTTAATTTGAATAATACCGCCCCTCCTCCGCCCCTCTGTCTGACTATCACCACCCACATCTTGAGAACTAGTATGCAATACCTTCTATTATTTTTCTTGCTAGCATTGTAGACTATTCCCTATAATACAGCCACAGACACATTTGAAGAGACTAGCAGCAATGTAGTATCAATGTGAAAGACCATGGAAAGTCAATAAAATCAGTTCCTGGCAGCTTAGACAGGGAAAATAACTACACATTCACTGCCAGCTATAACGCGAGAGCCATTATTCATTTCACTGAGCGCCGAGCGTTAAACCAGAGGCCTGAGTGGACCTGCGATTTCTAAGAGTACACATCTGCTACCCTATAACCTTCATTCATTAACTAATATTGTGTGCTTGTGTGAATACATGTGGCTCTGGTTACAAACTTCTGAATGTCACACACCCATGTGCCATGCCGGGCTTGCCGTATTACTGGGCCAGCACTGTGTGTGTTTGCCGTATAACTGGGCCAGCACTGTGTGCGCGAATGTCTTATTTGGCCTAGCCGAGACTAGCTCACACTAGCCTAAGCTATGTGTAGCCCTGGGCGAAATGCAAGGGCGCCCTTTATAATGAATGAACATTATAGTTTTAATATAGATCTAAAAGCATAAACCGACCCCCCAAAATCCACCTCCCATGCAGTACCTTTTGCATGGAACGGCTAGGCAGAATGAAGGTTCAATATTATGCCTTGAGAACGCTGTGTAAAAAGGGATTCTGGTAAAATGTCTCGACCGCTATTATAATACACATCAACAGTCCCGACACAGCAACATTAGCCGTGGTGGTCACCAAAGCCTAGTCTATCATGTCAGTAGATTATGTAGAAGGGGGGGGCAGGGTGAGCCAATAATCCATGGGGTGAGCAGTGGCTCGTTTGCATAGAAGCACAAGTCACCAAATCAATGCACTCTTGATTGCGCAATATATATGGTCTCTGGAATAAGATATTAATCTGTGTGGTATTTTCACATGACCGTGTCACATAAAATGCATTAGGACCTCAAGGAAGTGTTTCAACATGTGGGAAATGGGCATAATGCGTCTCCTCTAAAATTCACCTGTCAAAGTATTACAGATTTGATTACTGTACATGTTTTAGGCCATGGGGTTGCACACAATATACTAATAAACTTTCTAATTTCTAAACAGAAAAAAACACCTAAATGAAATGAATGGACACCTAAAATATAAAAAATAAAGGTTTTCAGGAAACTTTAGAATGCAGTGTTGGTTTTTAGGTTTTGATCTTGCTTTGTGCAATTTGCGTTTCTATCTAAAATACATAACACATTATACTGTATATGTCCTGTCTTCTTCTATTGTCAGCTGGAGGCTATTTATAGCCTACGTTTGTGTGGAAGCCCTGCTACAGTATGGTACTGAATTTTATTTAGCTTTGTGTTCTAACCAAGCATAATAAAAAATCCACCAAATCTATTAATTACAGCAATATTGTTCACATGAAACAAAAAGAAAGAGATTGTTGTTTATTGTATTTGTTCATGGTCTAGCGAAACCAGTAAAACTACTTAACTCACGATGAGTGTAAAGTTGCAGGCTAATGTTCAAATAATATAAAATATGTATTTGTAACTGATGCAGTCTTTGTACAGTGATTGGTTTGCTCACTCCACTTCATGGATCATAAATATGTGTCCCTGCATTGATTTCGCTTTCATTCACATCTCAGCCATACCGGAATTTTCCCTGTTTGGGAGGTGGGAAATTTGCAGAGCAGATATGCCTTTGTTCCTGTTCACACATGACCCCATGCAGGACCCCATGCAGGAAGTACGTAATGTGTGAAAAGGGCTTAAGTTGAGCTCTGAACAGTAAATTCAGCCAGCCATGGGTTCATCTCCACTGACAGATTTAGCATGAACTGCTGCGTTTCAGTTTGTCATTAGAACATGCCTAACATGCGGCAAGCTGGCAGGCGAAGCAATCTCCTGACAGTGAATGCAGGCACGCCTTTAGTCTGACAAGAGAGCGCTGGCATGCCTTCTGAGTTAGTGCGCGCAAGTCCGCATGCGCGTTTGTATGTCATGGCCTAATTTATACGCATCTTGTAATAGCCTTTTCATGACCAAACGTGCAACACAACAACATTGCTGTGAGCACAGCCAGGACAAAACTCACTCAAGTGGATATTTTAATTGTGCTCATGAGAAATGCTCAGTGAGCAAGTTCTGTCTCTGTAAGGTTAAAATGCTAATTTGTGCATCCAATATGGCCGCTCTGAAGATGAGTGAAATGGCTTGGACGTTGCTTTACACTTTGTTCCCTGCTGAATATTCCTTACTCATTTCCATAACGTTTTTACTGCCTTTTTGCATGGCTAGGCACCGATAATCAGCGCTGACGAAATAATTAGACGCAAAAGACTAATCTAATTTCAGCCCCATTAATTCACAGAAAATATATTTTCGCATATACTGTAGACTGAGAAGGTGGAAGGGCTGAATATGGAAAGAAAAACAAAGGAGGTAAACGTACAGTATTTAAATCCGATAGTATAAGGATGTAAATGAAGGCAAAATAGAATGCGTATTTTACGTTTTTACCTTTTAAAATCCTGCATAAACCATCAGGCTGGTTCATGCTGTCCAGACTGGTTCATACTGGGTAGTGCTGGTGTAGTGCTGGTCCAGGCTGATTCATACTGGGTAGTGCTGGGGTAGTGCTGGTCTAGCTGGTATATCAGCGCACCTGCAACCAGCATGTGATGCTGGTACACCAGCAAACAGCATGGGATGCCAGGGTACCAGCAAACCAGCATTCCCTGCTGGTTCCAGCATGCAAAACATAACTTATGCTGGTGACCAGCAATGCTCGATTTTTTAGCAGGGATAGAGGCGTGTATTTTTAGACACGTAATTCAGGTTACATCCATGCACTGTCCTGTGCTTGTGTCTAGCGTGTGAGAGTTAATTACTGCTCATTTAGGCATTAATGTCAGGTCTGGGGGAATGGGGGAGAATAATGGTATGTTCCTTATTATCAGATGAAGATAATAGGGCTTATAAAACTGCTCTCCTTCTCTTCACATGCATGGCTACAGCCTCCTTATACCACACAGAGATAGTTTCCTCTCTTACACACACACACACACGCACACGCACACGCACACATACACACACACAAACACATACAAAGAGACAAAGCAAGCTATAATGGAGTAGGAAATCATGTCATGGCGAGACGCGGCAATATTTTAGACCAAGTGCACACACAGGCACGCACATTTGTGTGTTACTGTGCGTGTTTGTGTGTGCATGAAAAATCAAACTGTGTTAAGATAGAATTACAAAAAACAGGTGATTTCTTACCCAAAGGGAATGATAGACTGATATTACGAGTCAATTGGGGGCATGTGTTCCACTGCTTGGGGACATTTTCTTATATATTTCCTCCTTCCCTCCCCCACCCCAAAGATCTGGGTATAGATTCTGAGTTCCCTCTTGTCAAACAGACATCCTCCTGAAGGGTAATCAATAACTCTGAACTTTGTGAGTAAAATGCCTGCAGATCAATACAACTCTAGCGGCCAGATTCAGCCTGCATGATTACCTGCTGCTTTGAGGAACATCTCCGGGGAAACTAGGAATGGAAATAAGGATAGGTAAAATAGTCCCGGACTTTGGACTCCTATACCCAATTTTATCTTGACGAAAGTTACAATAATTAAAACCGCTGACAGGTGATTGTCTCGCCGTGTTTCATAAACGCGTTTAATGTCCGAACCCCTCTTTAAACTCTTTCCAATCTCTGAAGGTGACCTCAAACTATCAGACATGACCCACTACACCATCACCCCTCTCTCTCTCTCTCTCAAAACACCAAACACTGAAAGTGCGGGAAGAAGCAGAAAAGGTGCTGCACGAGGGTTTGTGGTGGGGGAGAGTGTGCGTGTGTGCATGCGTGGGCGCCGGTGTGTTTGATATATGGGTGACGTCCACACTGATGTGATGCAAATAGATGCGGGAGTGTTTACACTTCGCTAATTCCCACCTGTCACTCACCTGGTTCCCTAGAGATGTGTGTGTGTGTGTGTGTGTGGGGGGGGGGGGGGTTGATATTGCAGAGAAAGATACATACAGTGGTTTAGGTGGGGAAGGGCACAAACTGCACGCAGTGCGGGAAGAGGGAAGGAGAGGCGTAGGATTGTCAGGCAGAAGGTGAGAGAGAGGGAGGTTGTGTGAGACAGACAGAAAACAGTGGGCGAACAACAAAGTTGGAGAGCGAGAGAGAAAGAGAGCGAGAGAGAGAGAGAGAGAAAGAGGGAAGAGAGAGTGCGCTGCCTGTGCTAAATGCAGCGTTGACGAGCTGTCAGATCGCTGTCGTATGCAAATGAGCAGCAGCAGGTTCAGCTAGGGGTCACCCTGAGAGGAAGTCAAGAGCAGCAGCAGCCAATCAAGGCGCACGTTGGCCCGTCAGTGGGAAAAACACAGCACTAGTTTCCTACCAATAGGGACAAGGTTGTTAGAAAGACTCAGAACAGATTCAGAACAGAGAAGTTCTCTCTGGTGACTTAATGAACCCATGATTATGTAGGTTGAGAAGTTCATCATTGTAGATATTTGTTTTATTCAACACTTAAAGGCAGGCTTATTCACTCTCGAGAACGCTAGCTAACTTTGAGCTCAAATCAAAACAATTTCACTCCCGCGGCCCTTTACACATCGAAAGGCATTGTGAAGCAAAGTGTAGTACTACGGCTTTGTTAAGTATCTGATTCTTTTTTTAACAGACAGAGCAAACATAATGCGAGGAGATATTTGGTGTATTAGCTTACAATTAGCTTGCAATAGCTGACTATAATCCAAGGTTAAAGATACAAGTAGAAGATGTTAGCTGTAGTACGGTAGAAGGAGTAAAGTGAATGCAAGCTTTTCAGGTGCAGAAGGTGGGGGTAGGGGTGGGGGTTGTGCTCACTTAGCTTGAAAACATCATATTCGTAACATTTATTTTTACCCATATAATAAGGTTAATTCCACACACAAACAAATGACATTTAAGGGGAGGCAGATATATTTTATTATCATAAGTGGGCCTTTACTGATCATTTAATTCCAAGCATGACGCATAAAAACAAACATCTTCTTTAAAGTGATAACCCCTCTAAGCAACAGCAACAATTGCATAAACAAATTGTGTTGTTTGCAAATAACGTCAAGAGAGCTTAAGTGAAGTACCGTAATACAACAAAATGTGTTTTATAAGCACAGTGCGTCACTTTCTGTGGCAGTGGTGATGTGGTAATGAGTGCTTCCTTCCAGCTCTCTGTGAGGGACCGGGTATTACCTTAACTTTTACAGAGATGTCAAGATTTGCCGCACTAACTGTCATTTTGACATTGCTTTACATCTCTCTTATTTTCTCTCTCTATGTCTTCCTGGGAGTTGTTCTTGGTGCACTGTGGGTGCCCGCTTTATTGTCACCCACACTGTTCTGACTGAATTTTACACTATACAGTCCCCTCTGTAGGGACTTTGTTTCCACTATTTCTAGCAGTTAACCAAGAGCTTTTCTGATCAGAATCATTTATAATCTATTTTTGCAGGAGTGAAGCCTCCAAGCCTATGTTGTGGCCATCTGCGTGTGTGTGTGTGTGTGTGTGTGTGTGCGCGTGTGTGTGTGTGTGTGTGAACTTTAGCCCATGAGCCCCATGGGCTCATAGGCACCTGCAAATGTGTTGCTTGGCTGGTTGTCTGCGTGCTGTGATGTATTTGTATTACACATGCGTTTAGCTCTGAGCAAAAAGTGCGAATGTGTGAATACTGCCAATTTTCCTCACCCGAGCCAGCCTCTTAGGGACTTAAAAGCAAACGATAAGCGGTATATAAAGATGAGATTGTGTGCTAACTATTATAATGCTGATGCTAATTAGAAAGGATTGTGTTAATCAGATATGTTGCTGTTAAATTAAGCCATGATAGCATGGGCTAAATGGGCCTGTCGCAAGGTAATTATTATTGATGATAGGCTCGCTCATTTACAACGAGGTACAGCACAGGATTTTCTGCAGAGCTGTATGTGTTACCTAGCACTGTCATCTGCTGAATGCTAAAGAAGCCATATGGTGGCAATAGCATTTGCATTCCTGGGCCGTATACATGTACAGGTTGGAAGTCACATTGCAGTCAAATCGATTTTAAATAAAAAGTGATATTCTTTCTGTTTACATTGATTGTATTTTTTATGGAAGGTTTTGGTTTTACAATACGTATCCTTCTTATTTTAATATTTAGTTTTTTATTTGCCTTGGAGAAAATATGCATTTGTATGCAATATTTCATGTGTAGCAATTATTTTGTAACCTATACTGTATAAACAGCACAGTCCAAGACTCCAGGTCGAGGGGTTTCAGCAACTCAATACAACGTCCACCCTGCTAACCACAGAGAAGCAAATGGAAAACTTAGCATAACAATAAACAAAACTGTATTAAGGAGAATAGAGAGAGAGAGGAAACATCAGTCAAGTTACAGTAAGTCAGATAATGAGATTGTGGGTGATACATGGAAGACACGAGTATGGCAGTTGATTGGAGAGGAAGTGTGTGAGTGTGTGTGTGTGTGTGGTAAAGTTAACGGGGGAGTGGGAGGAAGAACGTTAAGCGGGTGAGTGGATAGAGGTGGCAGGGCGAGCTGGCGATAACAACGAGTGTACGGTCGATGCCAGTAGAGGCAGGACAGCGTGTGGCATGCTAGAGCCCGGCACTCGCTGTTCACAGTCTTCAGGAAGATTAAAGGAATCCCACGGAATCCAATCGGGGCGCCCGACCACCTCATGTGGGACAGGACGGATATGAGACCAGTCAGAGCAAGTGAAGGTGGCAACACAGAGGTGAGAGGTCACACAGGCTCCACATCATGCAACCTTTGGTGCGCTTTAGTAGCCTTTCTCTCTCTCTCTCTCTCTCTCTCTCTCATCTAGTGTTTTAAAGTGTTTAACTTGGCTAGAGGTAGAACAGAAGGTACACTGCACACAGGATGAGTGTGTATATGTTAGCTGCATGTGTGCATATATATCGGATTAAAGTGGTGCGACTTCTGAGAGAAGTGGCTCCTCTCGACCGAGGAATGCTATGGTGATTTGAGGCGAAATGCCAACTCTGCTTAGGAAACATGCATGCCTACACTACAGTGAAAAACCATGGCCAAAGAATGGGGTTTTAAAATACTTATGAAGTCACATAATCATGATTGATCTCTGTTCATTCTACCTGTCAGTTGAGAGTCCATCCTGTCTAGTAAAGTTTTAATATGGTTGCTAAGGTAAAACGTATGACGGCAGTGAGAGCTTCAAAACAGGTGGGTCTCCAAAACCTGCCAAAAAAAGGCATAACATGATCATCATCATCTAAATATAAGGAAGAAAATATACTGTGTTAATTTTCACCTTCAAGGTCAACGTCAAGGACAAGGTCAACCAAGAAATATAGGTTGTGGACAGAGGGCGAGATGACGAGAGAGACCAATGCACAGGTAGACAGACAGACAGACAGACAGATAGGCCAAAATAGAAAGAGATAAAGACGGAGAGAACGGGAGAGTCAAAGACACAAATAAGCGGATTGACGACAGAGAGAACGATAAGGGGCGACAGAGGGGAGGAGACAACAAGGAGCGGGGTGAGCATCATCGATTTACCAGCCAATCAATCAAGCAACATGGACTCAGATAGCGAAGACAGGTCAATCAGTCAACTTGTTGAACAGCCCCCCCGAGATGCGCTAAGCCACCGGCCTGAAGAAAACAGCCATCGAACAAAATCACCAAGCCATCCACTCACCAAGGGACATACACACATTCTCTCATATACATAGTTCAATACACAGTCACATACTGTACATATACATTCACACACACACACATACACACACACACACACGTGCAAGAAAGTGCCCAAATGAAATGTGTGAGCTGAATAGAGAATGGAAAGAGGACAACTGGATGTCACATTCTGCTAAATCTATTTTGGAAAAAATGCTATGGTATGTGAAAAAGGAATATATGCTGATAGACATGAAAGGGGGTAACCATTATATACAGTAGACATATTTAAAATGTGCACGACAGGCTTGTGAAAGATTTTGAGAGAATTAAAATGTCGGGTTCAGCCAGAGTTTAAATAAAAATCCCCCCCCCCCCCCAAATCCCCCGTCTATTTTTCTCTGTATCTCGCTGTTGCGATGTATTCAGTGAAAGCGGCGCTGAAATGCCGCCGCTGTCTGTGTGCTCTATAGGAACACAAATAACCACAGAGACTTGTATCTCCCCGCAATACAAGACAAAGTTAGTGTTTACCGTACATTCTGAAGTTATCTGGGCCTGTGTGACATTATGTCTGGCACCTGCATGCTTCTGTCGCTTTTGCACAAAAATGGTTGAAGTTCAATTTGTGATGGGGATTGCTTTGGTGGGGTTTGGAGTGAAGCACTCTGGGAATCCAAAGGCATTATTATTTTGCAATATGTATACATATGGTGCATATATACACAAAGCATAGCTATACAGCTTTGTACACACACACACACACCATAACATTTCTAAGAATAATCTCCATTAAACCCAGGTGCATGCAGGACAGGGTTTTAACCCTTAAAAGAAGAAGAAAAACAAGTTGAAATGAAATAGACATTGTCTGTTCGCTTTCTCTCCTTCAATGTCTTCCTCACTGTTGGTAAATGTGGCTATCATTCCCCTCTGCTCACTCCCATGCCATATCGATTGCGGGAAAGCCACTATAATAGTTCCACATGAGGAGGTGTATTGACTCTGTGTTGTAGCGTTAAGCAGAAAAGATGAGTGTGTCTGTCCTGTTATGATGGATGGCCATGGGCCGCATAGGAGCTTATTAGCGCTTGATGAGGCCAGCATAGAGAGACTGTAGCAGGCTAGATTAGTACATTAGCAGGGTTAATCAATGAGGAAATGAAGGTGTGCTCTTTCTTTCTTGGTCATTCTACAGTAAGTATATCCTCTCATACTCTCTCCTTTGTTCTTGGGCATTCTTTGAAGTCTGACGGCTACAAGTATAGTGGAAATTACAGCGGTTGTTTTGCCGCATAGGCTAAGTGGTCACTCATTTACTTGAAAGAATGATAAGATAATTATGTGCTCTGCTATGATGTGCTACTGACCACTTGCAATTAAGTTATGATTGACTAAAAAATATTAAAGTTGACCTAGCCTACAGAGAGACAATTTGTTTGGTTATTGTAATTAATTTTATTGTTATTATACTAACAAGCCCCTGTTTGAGCGCTGCTACGTTAGAGTTTACCCCGTTGGACAAGAGGGTCGCCTCACTACGCCTACGGGTTGTGTGGGGGAAAACACTGACTGTGCATATGCACCAAATAGCAGTTCGGAGTATTCGACCTTCCTGGAGATCCTGAATGGATGGGGCTCCAGTAGGTGACTCCATAGTTCTGGTAGGAAACTTCGCGCACATGGGCAATGATGGAGACACCTGGAGAGGTGTGATTGGGAGGAACGGCCTCCCTGATCTAACCCCGAGCGGGCATTTGCTGTTAGACTTCTATGATAGTCATGGACTATCTATAACAAACACCATGTTCAAACATAAGGATGCTCATCAATGTGCGTGTTACCAGAGTGGAACAACGGACCAGCTCTTTATTCTCAAGCATCCTGGAGACCCTTCCAGTCTACATGTGCTTTGTGGATCTGGAGAAGGCGTATGACCGGGTCTCCCGGGAGATAATTTGGGAGGAGCTGTGGGAGTATGGGGTGAGGGGGTCCCTTTTAAGGGCAATCCAATCCCTGTATGCCCAAAGCGAGAGCTGTGTACGGATTCTCTGCAGTACGTCTGACTCGTTTCTGGTGGGGGTTGGTCTCCGCCAGGGCTGCGCATTATCACCAATCCTGCTTGTGATATTCATGGGCAGGATATCAAAGCGTAGTCGTGGTGGGGAGGGGTTGCGGTTGGGGATCTGGAGCCTGGGGATCTCATCACTGCTTTTTGCAGATGATGTGGTCCTGATGGCATCATTGGTCCGTGACCTCCAGCATTCACTGGATCGGTTCGCAGTCGTGTGTGAAGCGGCTGGGATGAAGAGTAGTACCGCTAAATCTGAGGCCATGGTTCTCAGCCGGAGTGCCTACTCCAGGTGGGAGGAGTTACCCCAAGTGAAGGAGTTAAAGTTTGCGAATGAGGGGACTATGGAGCGGAAGATTGGCTGGAGAATCGGAGCAGCGGGAGCGGTATTGCAATCGCTTAATCGCACCGTTGTGACGAAAAGAGAGCTGAGCCAGAAGGAAAAGCTCTCGATCTACCAGGCAATTTTTGTTCCTCACCTTTGGTCATGAAGGGTGTGTCATGACCAAAAAGATCAAGATCACAGGTACATGCGGCCAAAATGGGTTTTCTCAGGAGGGTGGCTGGCTTCTCCCTTAGAGATAGGGTGAGAAGCTCAGCTATCCGTGAGGAACTCAGAGTACAGACACTACTCCGAGTAGCCAGTTGTGGTTGTACGGGCATCTGGTAAGGATGCTCCCTGGGCACCTCCCTTGGGAGGTGTTCCAGGCACGTCCAGCTGGGAGGGTGACCATGGGGAAGACCCAGGACTAGGTGGAGAGATTATATCTCCACACTTGCCTGGCAACACCTCAGGATCCCCCAGTCAGAGCTTTCTAATGTGGCTCGGGAAAGGGAGGTTTGGGGTCACCTGCTGGAGCTGCTGCCCCCGCAAACCGACTCCGGATAAGCGGATAAAGATGTATGGATGGATGGATATGGGTTCACTCAAACAGGTCCCCAAGTTCAAAAGGTAGCTAATTTTACACTTTTGCAACGACTTACCATAATGCACAATACAGTACGTATGTACAGTGTATAGTTTTGTTTAGGTTATTTTTTTATTGCCAAACACAAGACTGACTAATATAATTCAGATTTTCCAAAGATATGTATGGTAAGTATGCATCGTTTGCACACACATTGTTTTAAATTGATAATATGTTTTCTGTTAATATATGATTGTAAAATGTAGAATTAGTCACTGTCAATTATTGATTAGTTGTTTTTTTGTGAGTTATTTTTCTTTTGTTTGTTTTTATTTACCTTTTTCATCTGCAAGGCAAATAACTATTTATAATAAAGTGTATTTTATTTGTGATATACAGTATCAGCCTCCGGTCCAGTTTATTTTTGACGATCATTGTTATATAGGATTTTAATATCAGTGTCTACAGTAAGTGTTAACTAGCAATTGTAATAAATAATGTATATTATACTAATAATGGTGAGTTTCTTTAAGATGAGACCCATCCTTGTCTCCAAGTTTTCCCAAAGTGGCACACTGCTAAATACAGGCTTTGGAATGTCTCAATCTGAGCACATGCTATACGTATGTTAATGTCCTACTGTACACGCAGCTATCTTTTACCAGAATACCCTTATGGAATCCTGCATGTTAAACAAGTGCTAAACATACAGACAGAACATACTCTGCAAGCCCAAAACAAAGTTATTTCTCTGGAGGAATGCTTTGAAGTATATGCAAATTAGTTTGAAGCATCCTTCACATTTTAAAATGCCTCTCTCCTTGGTGTGTAACGCATATACTGGACCCAGACTTGAGGAGTAATTGCATAGCAAAGAGCTCCCAGAGGACTGTGGGTATAATTTCTAATCAGTAGCAGACTCTGCCTGAAAGGGTCCAGGTGGACTTTTCAGACTGGATTTAAGTGAAGCCAAGCAAAATGATTAAAAGATCAGTGGAGCTTTGCTACATTCCCTGATGCAAGTCTGTGTTCTCTTGTCAATGACCACCAGCAATCCGAAACTTTTAATTATTATAATATTTTTTTAGATAAGATCGTTCAATGTACGCATTTGCGACACAGAGTTAGTGTCACGTTGGTAAGTGAGGGATACATTACAGTATCTAATTGTAATGAAAGAAACAGTCTGTTGTCTTGAACAATTGAATCATCAGAAGACTGCTTCATTCAAGTACACTGCAGGTGTTGAGTCTTTACATCTAATGCTCAAAGGTCATGTGTGTGATATCTTAAAGTGATAATTTAACATGCTGTTTCACCATGAATATGCATCTGATCTGAAACCAACATGTATGACAGGGCTCTATAGTTGGACACCGGTGGCAGCTGAGCTGCTCCTTTCAGAAACAAAGGAAACAAAGGAAGCACAACATAGATTCCATTACCTGTTTTTGCTTTTGAATTAAATGTTCATATTGTAAATAGTTTGGTCTGCCATCATCTTTAATATTGAGCATTTGCTGAAGTAATTAACTGACCTCCAATTAATCTGTTCTACAACATTAGCAAAATCTGCTAAATGTTATGTTGCTAGAGCTAATCACATTCTCAAAACTCACAAACTAACAAATTACAAAACAAATTAAGAACTCTATACTTGCAAATGAGTATGGCAAAATGTATATGATCTGCCATTCATTGAATAGAGGAGCCGGGCTTTCACTGCATTAAAGAAAGCATATACTGTCCAATAAGCGCAGAGAAAAGCTCCCGTAGACCGCCATGGAAGCTCAGCTTCCGAGTGGGACCCAAAATGACATATTCACGGCCTGTTATGGACCGTCTAATTAACGTTCATGGTTTTGCAATAGGCATAAAGCAAATATGAATCTGCCATATGGATCCCATTAAAGATGGTCTATGGGCCGGTCTATGAGCATATATTATGTGTGTACGCGCGTGTGTGTGTGTGTGTGTGTGTGTGTGTGTACCAGCTGAAAGCTGATCTCAACAGCAGGAAAATATGGCATGAGAAGCGTATGTAAGGTGAAGTCCAATGTGGTCCCAGTGGTAGTAGGAACACTAGGGGATGTGACCCCTAAGCTGGGAGAGTGGCTCCAGCAGATTCCAGGTGTAACATCTGTCCAGAAGAGTGCCGTCCTAGGAACGTCTATAGATACGGTGCAGAACCCTCCAACTCACAGGCCTCTCGTAGAGGACCCTGAATATGAGGAAGACATACACATCATTACCCCAATAAATAAGCGGTGGGGGGATGAGAGGTCAATTTATACACATATTGGTTTAAAGCAAGGTTAGAAGTTCCATCTCCCAAAACACACACACACACACACATAATCTTATCTTGTTTCCAGAGACATATTTAACTTTTTTTGGTATTTTATTTTATTTTATAAATGCACCATTGCAAGGGCAGTCCTCTAGACAAATGATAAACTTGTTAATAAATGTAAGATATTTAAAATAAATTTCATTTGAAAGATCTTACATTTATTAATCAGTTTATCATTTGTCTAGAGGACTGCCCTTGCAATGGTTCATTTATGAAATAAAATAAAAATGTATTTATCTGATGGCACATGTGTTACATGTGGCTTAATTTTAATGTTGATTGTGATTAAATGCTTATATAATGACATTTTAATTAAAGAAGGATTGTGAACTCATAAATCATCAATATTACTATTCCTGTATATTGTTTGGGACACTGGGATAGAAGTGCTTGGAAGCACAACTTTGTATGGTATCATAAGGGCATCACCTAATGCACATTTATTTACAAACAGATGCTGGTCGACTGAAACCTTTGTTTGTTGAATCTGCCATGTCTGTAAAAAGAATACAAAGCTATTTACAGCGTAACATTGATCAATACAGTATGCTGCATCATGGGACCAGATGTGTATCGCTGCCTCTCCCTCTCCATCTGTTGACATTACAGCTGAGCTCACACTTTCCCACTTCGCTGGCTGTTACTTTCCCAAGACAGACCACAAACACAACACACTTTCACTCTTTGGAAAAGTTGCACAGCTGTGTTTGGAAGGCTTGTTTTGGCACTTCAAATTTGATTGATATGGACCTCTGTATTGTTCCCCATGTCCAGTATAAGTTGATTTGGGGTTGATGTTGATTCAAAAGAGATTCTGATTGAATATGTCATCATCTCTACAATTAAGTAAAAAACAAATGAGGATTGCATTGATGTCTGTCTTTGTTTAAGAAACATCCACTGAGCTGCTATTAGCCTGAAACGCCAAACGGTTTGTTGTTACACAGACCCAACCATCTGGGTAGCATGTCCATTGAAAGGAATAGAGCAGTCACTTCTTAGAGGGTGATTGAATGAACAATTTATCACCATCTATCATGCAGTAATGTCACACTTAAACCAAGCCCATAGCTGCCAGTACAACGCTGATTGGCCAAAGTACATGGGCTTGATGCCTGTTCAGACAATTACGTGGCAAAATCAAAGTGGCAAATGTAATTGTAATGTACATGTACATGAACTGTATTAGTATTGCTAATGTAATAATATTTTCTTAAAGAGGACATGGAGAGGAGGAGGTTACAGGGATCTTGTTTGTTTCCATGTGAAATGTAGGCTTTAGCCCTTTGAGACGGCAATGTTAGGACTATATAAATAATCTTGACTTGACTTGACATGCTGTTAAGTTGTACTAATGCTTGGTTCATATTAAGGATCATCACTATGTTGTATGTACTGTAGGCAAATCTTGATTTGCCATGCTTTTGTCTTCTCTCACTTTTCAGTGTCATTTAGGGCATTCAAACATTTTATTATTTTCAGTCAGTAGAATTTGAAGTCACAGAAATCTTACCTTAAAAATAGAACAGAAGATTTGCCAGTTTCTTCAGTGCAAATGTATTCTTGTAAAGTTCCTGTAATGACACTTCCTTTGAACAGCCTTTGTGTTAGGGGTGCTGCCAAAACGTCTCTAGCTTAAGCCTTGCCTGGTCTGTACCTGATTTAAGGTAGTGACATTCAAAAATGAGCTCTTCTCTCAAGCTGGAAGAGACAGATGCATGAAGGATGGATGGGCTGCAATGTGTCTTAATGAGCATTGAATTGAATTGCTGTCCAAGGAGACTGTTATACTGCCCCAACTAACATAGGATTGTTCCCCAGATACCATTACATGGAATATATAACCTAATAATGACACAATTGCTCCTTATGAAAGTAAATGTACCTTAACCCAGGGTCATAAGTGTACTATTTGGTAGCATTCACTATCATGTTAATACACTCAGGATTCACTTGCCTCATCCAATCTAATTTATGACGTTACTTCACCACAGTCGGAAGTAATCTTTGTATAACTAAACATGTTTCCCACTTGAGAAATGATGGGGAAATGAATGTTACGGAAGGAAAAGAGGAGGACTAATCCGGAAACAGACAGTTATCGACAAGTGTTCATCACTGTCTGGGGAAAAAACAGCTGCTGCCACTGGAAGACTTCGCACAATACTTTGCAGGCTATGCTTAGCACGTACGCACACACACACACAGACACACACACACACACGGGCACACACGCCAGCTGTCAGACACCCAGACATACGCCAATTTATCATCAAGATAAATGTGAGTTTTCCTGGACTGTCATCAACCTCTCACCCCCCAACACAAGACCGACAGAGCCCATGGAAATGATATCATTATAGTGTATGGTCCTGACTCACACCAGAAGTGTTCGCTGCAGGGGAACAGGAGTTCTGCGCGGCCTTAGCCGTCCTTCATTACGCCTGCGGAAGGGCACAGGTGAAAACGATGATGGCAGATTGATGGACAGCCTGTGGAAGTCGCCTGGCCATTTCATAATGCAGATGTCCATCTGTTGTGTTATGCAAAGTGTTCCCACCAAATATAATTCTGGGACAAGCAGTAGACCAGTTCCTGGCCATTCAGGAAAGAGAGTAAAAGTACATTAAGTTAGTCTGCTCAAAAATGTAACTTAACTTGGGCTCAAGGTTGTTTCATAGATTTCTGAAAAGAAAATTAACTACTACTCACACATGAGTAGCTCTTCTTTCACAAGTACTCACGGTGTTGGAGTAGGTATGCTAGCGGGAAACATGTCAAATATAATACAGAGTATACCCTCTCCTGCCATAGACAAACTGCCATGTGATGAATGGCACACATTTATGCATGAAAGATGGAAGTCAATCCATGTATAAAAACGCCTGGCCATCCATAAACACAAACACGGCCTAAGAATATAAATACACGCACAGACCTCCATAAATCACTCCAGTATAAGACTTCAGTCTTCTCCCTATTACCACCTCCAACCCCACCTGCCTTGACGAACAGCAATAGCAGCTGCAAGACAGTAATCAATCTGCATTACATTTACAAACTACTAAAACAATGCTCACCTTTTCTCCTTGCACTCTGGTCGGGACCCGGCAGGCGAGGGGAGAAAGCATTAAGCTAAAAGGTCAGTCCTCAGTTATTAGGCATGGTGCTGTTTGCTAATAGCACTGCCTGGAGAGGCAGCTATTGATCAGCTGCTCCCCCATCCCTGGTCTCCAACAGAGAAGATACACACACTTTGTTTGTTCTACCTAATTGAGCGGGGTTCACCTTGTAGGACAGCCAACGCACGTAGGAACAGGAATATGTACACATCAGACCGTGTAAATGTGCTCACGCGCACACACACACACACACACACACACTCACGCACTTTAGCATACACACTTAAACACACATCAACATAACATAGAAGAGAAGTGACGGATGCAATCTCATCATGCAGGGTGTTTATCTGACCTTAGGCTGGCAAAATCGATGGTAGCATTTCAGCAGGTGGCTTGCCTATAAGACACGTGTGTTTGTGTGTGTGTGCGTGTGTGCG
>JAODUH010079126.1:26282-39542 GCA_027564835.1 Typhlichthys subterraneus
GGCAAAATCGATGGTAGCATTTCAGCAGGTGGCTTGCCTATAAGACACGTGTGTTTGTGTGTGTGTGCGTGTGTGCGCGCACGCGTGTGCGTGTGTGTGTGTGTGTGTGTGTGAGTGAGAGAGAGAGATTGTTCTGTGGACTCGATCAAATGGTTTTGCAATTATTGGTATTGTAAACACAAACTCATTGGATAAATGATATGCCCTGACTTTTAGTTTCAGTCAGGGATTCTGGAGGAAGATGATATTTGAACTTAATCGACACCTCTACCTTCAATTCATACAGGGTGCTAAGCTCCATCCCCCACATTGGACATGCATCGCACATGATAGTGTTGTGTGGTGCAGCCTACACCACTTTGTGTTCCCGTGTACAAAGACAGGGCTGTGTAGAAAATCAGATATTATTTTCATTTTGCACACAGAACGGGTAGTGAGGAGATATTTACTGAATCTGACTAAAATACAGTGTGTATGTTCAGGTCACAGCTAATGTATATGCAGATGTCATAGCACATTTAGCAATGAGAATATTTAAAGGCAGGGTCAGTTATTTTCATGAACGCTTGCTAACTTCGAGCTCAAAACAATATCCCATCGCAGTGCCGCCTAACATTTAAATTAATTGTGGAGCAAAGCGTATCTTTGTTGTTGTGAGCGGTATACGCCACATGTTTATGTTGTTATGGAGTCAGGGCCATGTACAGTAGCAGTGCCAGATATTTAATTTAGCACACACAGAGACGGGTAAGATAGTGAAATGCGAGGAGATGTTTGGTGAATTTGACGAAAAGTGTATTATCTTACAATTTGCATGCAATAGCTGACTACACCTTTAATGGATTTGTTTATTCAAAGTGACTTACAATAAATAAGTACTGCAAGGAGCAGAGGGCTTAGACATCTTGCTGAAATATAATAACAGGTAGGCCAACTTCTGGTCTCAAACCTGTGACCTTCCACTAAACTTGTCCCTATAATTTTTTTGTCAGCTTGTGAATTTGTATCCAAATGCAAACTGGATTGAGGAAGTAAAACAACAAATCTGGAAAAGCCTTATTGTTTTGGCTCCTCCCTGCAAGGCCTATGATGAATTGCTGCAGCTCCCTTGAAAGCTTGCATTCTCTGGGTGGTCAATAACTCATCAATGATCATCAAGTGTGACCATGGTGTGGCGCTCTGATCAAAAGAGTACACTCTGTAGGTGTTCCACGGCAAGTTTGTCACTGCTGCACTATGCAACACAAGCTTACAAATCTTCAGCAGCGTGGTGCCTTTGCATGGTTTCATCAAATAGCGCTGCCTTGGCAAGGAAAACGTTCTAAGGGGTATGCGCTCCACACAATAAATCATTTTGTAATTATGCATTGTATGCGAGGCGCTGGCATGTTGACAAATTAAGCAATCTGGAGAGCTAACAGTATGCAGGAGGGCTCAAACAAACCATTATCAGATAACTTGGACCTACATACTTCTCCACACCTTACCAGCACGAGCCTGGATGGTACATTATGAACCATGTTTTTGATCTTGTAGCTGTACATCAACTCCCCCATGTGAGACAGAGGACCGAACTATTACCCTGCATTCACACCGCCGACGTAATAAACTAGGAAATCGCTCAATCGCTGACAAGCTGTCGCCAAGCCCTCTCTAGTGTCTAAACCACCAGCTCAGAGTGGGTGTGTCTTATGTCAGTGACAACCATGACTGGCGTGAGGTCTACAGTAAAATTTGTCAAATCCAACACACAAATAGTGTGCATTCTCTCAAAAAAAGGAAACATTTTGGAGGGAAATGTTTGTATAAATACTATTATTTCACTATGGACTGCGAACAGGCACTAGGTAACAGCACAGTATATTAATATAGCTATTGAGAGAGAGAACATCTGTCCTACCATTGGTAGTCGCCGAACTCCGTCATCAGCTGTAAATTTGCATAAAGTTGAAAAGTTCTCAACTCTGATCTGTCGCTGGGTGACTTTATCGCTGAGCATAGCTCCGCCCGCTGTCCCCAAGAAACTCTGGCGTCCATTTGAAATGAATTGGAAGGTGCCCTATTTTGCCATAGGGTGCTACCTCAGAGGGTCCACCCAATGCATTAAATGCATTGCAAAGGCAATACTATTGTTTTATACCACTTTGTCTATGGTCCTATTGAGACAAGGCTATGTTGGAGAAGCCTGGCTCCGCCCATCTATGTGCTCTCAACTGAAATGTTTTCGCTGAGATTATAGTCTGGAAACCCTGTTTTGCTTTCACAACAACCCTGCTGGCGGACCAATCAGGGTGGGTTGGTGAGATGACGTTGAAGTCAAGCGTGTTTCGAAAAGGTTGGCAGAGCTAGATGAGGCGATCCTAGTTGTAGCAATGACTAGTTAAATGCTGTCCAATAGGTTCAAAATTAACCAGAGGTCTACGCCCAGTAAGGGACTACGATCATTAACACTTCCCAATGGAGTATGGCCAGACCATACTGTATATTCACAAAGTGAATGTTTGGTTTGGTTACACCAGGCTAGTACTAGTGTTGAAGTACCGGGTTACTTTCTCAGCACGCTCAGAGCACAGATAGCTAGGGAACTGCGTGGACATATTAGGTTGATTTTACAACATGTGATGTCTTACAATCGCTATTTACCTACTTTAATAGACAGAGGTGGAATATTAGAGTAACACACTGCCTACCTTTAATAGACAGAGGTGGAATATTAGAGTAACACACTGCCTACCTTTAATAATAGACAGAGGCGGTATAGTAGAGTAACACACTGCCTACCTTTAATAATAGACAGAGGCGGTATAGAGTTACACACTGCATGTGTGCAGGCTGTATGCTGTATGAGTACCACAAATTAATTTATTAACAAAGGCGATGAAAATGCATGTGAACTGGAAAAAAAATACAAATTATCAGGTGATTTGATAATCAGATAGTTCATATTTATAGAGCTTTCCACCTATCATAGAAATGCAGTATGCTAATTTGACAGTGATATGAAGCAGAGAAGGACGTCTGCATTCCAATAATAGCAAGCACTGTTAAAACTACTTTAATAATATTGCAATTATTCCCCCCGCATGAGTAAGGCCTGTATAGCACATGTCCCTGTTGAAGCACAGAAAGCCCACACATCTTGGTAGGATTGGTGGGATACTCACAGCAAACATGTTTAGGCTAGAGACAACATTCTTGTGTCAATAAATATCTTTTTGTCCTTTTTTCATCTTAAAAGTAGTAGAGCTTTCAGTCGATTAAATAATGTAATCACGATTAAAATTGAATATATAATAAATGTGTTAACCTCCATCAAATAAATCATTCAAACTTGATGTGAGTCAGAATGTTAAACTATACAGTAGATTTAGTACCTGTTTTAGCTAATGTAATAAATGTAGCTACAATAAGTAACTCATAAATATATATCTTATTTATGTATCCTGTATATATGTAAAAATCTTAACAAAATATGTTATGTTGATCTTTATATTTGCCTATGTACAGTACAATGTAAGATGTTTTGAAAGGCTCCTAAAATAAAATGTATTCTTATTATTATCATTATAAATATAATGAAATATCTAGAATTTAGGGTAGCAATCTTACAGTATTTTTAATTAAAGCAACCATAATGTTTTACCACATTTAACAACTACCTTTCTTCTCTGTCTCAATTGTTAAGTCTTTGACTTAACAATTGAGACAGAGATAAAAGGTAGAGAAAGACATTGGTGTGCATAGAGGAACGAGAGAGTGAGACCTAATGACAGTGTGAAATAAGGTTGAGGATTCACAGCTACAAAGACATGGCTGTAAGGCTTATTAGGATGGACTCCCCACAATCCAGACACTTTAATATCCTGTTCTTTATGTTATAATAACAGGGCTGCCCTGCCATATAGAGGGTTTCAATTTCTCCACCAGGGTCCATCATGCGGCGGGCAGATTAAGAGCTCTTGTGTGGTCTAATCGCACACAGAGTCAGATTGCCCTCAGCGATCCATCGTCATCTGTTAATGACGCCATTTTCCTGGCGCGGACACTGCTCAGGGGGAACTAATCTCTGAGTGGAGTGTGAGGCGGTAAGGGGGCAGAGAGAGGCGCTGCGCAAGGAAATAGCTGTAAGAATTATCCAAAATCAGATTCTATGTTGAGTTATTTCTCTTGCTACAGTAAGTGATTTATATTTAAGTTAAGTTTTAACCAACATGTGGGCCACACCTCCACAATAACAAAAAGCCAGTGATGATTTCCTTGAGATGATTAAAACCTAAAGCAAATTACAACTATATGGATGCTGCACATGGAGAAAATAGGCTAGATGCTTAAATGAAACTATAGCCTAAGACCTGACAGCTACATTTCAGAATGAGACATTTAAATGCTTATGACATAAAAAGTAGTAGTCCAAAAGAGTAGACATCCAACTGATTTTTATTGCTAGTTTTATTAAATGTATTCTGTTTAAATATAGGCTATGGAATACTTGACTGTATCCTGAACCTTGAAATGATCTTTTACCGTACAGTACATGAAACCATGCCTGATATTCCAAATGGCATGCATTGTGTTTTTATTTTCTTTCAAAATTAAATTAATAGCAAAAAACATTTAAAAAAACATTGCTTAAAATGTTATAACTTGTTATAACTTTTAAGATGTTACAATAGGAGTTTCTGTATGTTCAAACATACAATGTTTTCTCATATACATACTTGTTTGTACAACCCAATTTCCTAAATAATGCAAAGCATTAAAAAATAATTTTCAAACTTCTCCCCATCAATATACATATTGGCAAATGAATTAACTAATGTATTGGATTCACTAATGCTCAGCATTAATTCTGCTGTCTTCTTATGATTAATAGGAGCTTAGGGCATCAAGATTTCCTTTATTATATTCAGACTACATTAGTCTTGAGCCTGAGCCCAATGTCGCTTTATCAAATAATCTATTGACAGAAATGTACAACTTCATACATATTGTAAATCTGAATATTAAAGACCAATTATTAGAAAAAAATGCCAGGGTGCAAATAAGTGAGTGAGTATAGAGTGAAGAGAGTACATTTTATCATAAATACCAGCACTGTTACAGATTACCTTAGAGTATTTGTCACACACTTGCTTCCCAAAAGGCCTTGGATGAAATATTTAGTTTCTGTCCAAGAAAGGCATTGTAGGAGAAGAGAGTGACTCATTAAAATCACCTCTTCATCCCTAGCGTCACCACCGACGGTGACGCATCCCCAGTCCAACTCTTCGAGTTAAGCTTATTTGTTAAAGTACATTATTATACACGTCTGGTTCGCCAAGACTCTCGGCTATCAATAGCAATGCAAATATCGCTTGTGCACGTTGACACGCATGTAAATAGCACTCTTTTTGTTAATGTCAGACAATGTAAAATCACACCCGGGTTGATCTAGTCATAGTATTTGCTACCAAACAGCATCACGACTTCAAGACTTATAAAGATCAAGACACAAATAATGTTTTTCGAATTAGAAATAGAACACTTCGCCTTACTTGTGATGAGTTAGTTGATAAAGCTTGCCTCGGATCAACCAAAAAATCTATTTTAAATGATATTCCATCAAGAAAATAATTGGAAGAACGTCTTACTGATCGTCCATTTTGAATACAAGCCGTCGATGTAGACCGGCGATTCTTTGGGGGCTGCAGTTCTTTGAGAGGACTGTGGCATCTTACAGCCATACATACGTCTGCGAAAGACTACACTGACCATAAAACCACACTTCCCATCTTACTTGGTTTCAAGTGAATATTTTATAGGGTCACATATCAAATTTGGCCAATCACAGCTCTTACTATTCAAGCAAGTATGTCTAGTTGAGAAGTTGAGAAGTTGAAACTTCTCAATGAGGGATAATATAACCTTTGGACTCAGACTGTAGATTAGTACTGTACATATATTAATAAAATAATAACATATATAAGCACATATTGTAGTAATAGATTTAAATGTGAATATATATTCAAAATGTCTGACTTTTCTAATAAATCCCATAAGTATTTTGATATGTTCACTCACAATGGCTTATTCCTTGATAAATATACTCATCAGATGTTGTATTGTAGTCCTGTAGTGTAAAGGGGTTGTACTGTAGATGCATAATTCCAAAAAGTATTGATCTAGATAAATAACCTTATGTCAGGCGAAAATTAAAAAAAAGAAGATACTGTGTTTATGCTGTTTTTGAGCTTTATTTACTAAAGAGCAGTCAACCACATGGAATAGTTACCCTGAATTGAAATCTCACAAGTGTTTCCTACAGTTTAATACCAAAATTACATATGTGAGACTTACAGGCTTCATTTGACACCAATTAATGTATTATCATGCTTTTATGAGAACAAAAACGTATCCAAGGAGCTAGTGATGAAGAGGTTTTAGTAAGTAATTTACGATGACTCAAACGTCAGCATTAAAGAGGGATGATAAACCATATTAGAGTACAGTAGGTTCCCAAGAGCTAAAAAAAAGTTTTAGGGCAATTATTTTACTTATTTTACTTTTTAGGATATTTATCAAAATGATAATGTTTTCCACTTATTCTGCTATGAGATAGAATACACAAGTTCTGCAGCCATCTTATTGTGTTCAAAAACAACTAATGGCTATGCTGCTGTGGACTTCAATGACAATGCCAATGACAATAACACAGTAATATAGGCACAAACATAGTGTATTGGACCTCTAAAACACATTAGCATTGTGTCAACTCACCTTTAGAGGGCACTGCTAAATCTCATTACAGACAGGAAATGAATGCACTGCCATTAGTAATCTACAAACTATAACAGGAGAGGAGTGGATAAGAGAGGAGGTTAGAAAACGTGATTGAAGAGCAAGATTACATTTATACTACAGTACATAAAAGCCTACTACATTTCACAAAATGTACTATTCTTGTGAGTGTTTGACTGCACTATATTCAGGGTTAACTTGTTCCAGAACTATGTAGTATTACAGTATTGGCCTACAAGGCCAATGTTGAATTTATGAGGGTCCCCTTGAACTCTATATGGGACATGTGTGTGTCAGAGTGATTTCAACATTGATTCTGCATAGTATATATTAAGTACGTTATATTATATATAGTATAGTAGTATATATTAAGTAGGTTATGTTTTTAAATGATAATACATATGTGGGATTTTGAAGGCCACCTCAGGATTTAGATTATGTAAACTCAGGTAATCATATTCTTTGTAAACTAAACATGACATAAGATTATAAATATGCGTAGACCTCAAAATGACAGGATATGTATTGCTGTGACAGATTACAAGTGGGACACATACTGTATTGTAACAACTGGACATGTATTTATTCTACTGACCTGCTTCTACAGTCTGGTGTATTTTGGGAAATCAAATTTCCTGCCATTACCAAAAGGTTACCATCTACATTTAGGAAATGTGATTTTGATAGGGTATTCATTCAACGGTGACAGGTTGAAGGCAGATGTCCGAATAGATAAATACATATGTCTTATCAAACAGGAAGCAGGGCTATAGTTCATATATTCAGGGATATATTAATATAACATGCATTGAGTTTGGAAGTGTTTTCACATGAGTACATATAAAATTGTGTGTGTATGTGTGTGTGTATGTGTGTGTGCGTGTGTGTGTGTGTGTTTATAAAAAAAACCACAAGTATAATCTTGTATGAATAAAACAGGTATTATTGAACAGAGAAAAATAAAACATGTATTACCCAGCAGAGGCCTCCGGCTCTACTTATTTAGTTTAAAGAGCAGTCCCTATTTTTCACTACCTTTTCTATATACATTGGAAACATTGTGCACGCATGCATGTACGCACACACGCACACACATGCACACAAACGCACAAACACAAACACACTGTTCTGCCCTGTCGGTGTACGAAGGACAGCGTGCTCCAATTTTGAACTTGATGAGGAAATCTACCCGGGTGGAGAAGGCCATCCCAAATGAGCCTGCACGCTAGCAGGTGGGAATGAGACAATTAAGAGTTTTAATGAGGAGGATGTGAAAATGAGAACAGGAAGAAGAGACGAGCGGCGGGGTTCCTGCGCGGCTGGGGCTGCTATAACCTCAAATGAAGTCAGGATTGTGATCTGACGCCAGTGGATCTGGATTTCAGCCAAGCTCTGCCTCTCAGAGGCACAAGCATCCTGTCTCATTCTACCAATTTGTTCTGGCCTTGTCCGGCTATAGCCTCCGCTGAAACTCCATCGACGGGGAGATGAAGATATACGCAGGCTTTTTGGTGAGCGGACCTGGCACACTCTTGGTAATGTGGTTTTCATGATTCTCACTGCCTGCTGGCTGAAACATGAGCCGGCATCCTTTCATCCCGACACATTCCATTCTTGCAGATCTGTCTTTTAGGTTTTTTTCCTTTTCATCATAATGTTTTCCCCCGTTTAAGAGGTGGGCAGTTCTTCATCTCCAAAGATGGACAATGTATACAAGAGCAGAACAGAGAGAAGTTTGTTTCAAAATGATACATTTAAAGTGTTGCGCTACAGAATTTCCAGTTGTATTTCGGTTTATTAACATAAGATAGAAATGACCACGTAGAACTGAACGTGAATCTTATTGTTAATTGATATATCAGTGTGCATTTAATGTTTAACATGAATTTATCACTGAGAGACATTACTACAACTGATAGAGAATCACTTATTTGTAACCTAACCATCCACTTTCCACCCTTATATCATGGCCAAATCACTCCAAACAGTAGATGGACACCCACAGGCACATTCTCTCAAATGAATGGCCCCTTTGGGATTTCCAACCTCAATTTTAAGATGAACAAATACTGACTTGAACTTGCTGATCTCACGCCTTTAAGATCACTGAAGTTTATGGGAGCTCTGCAGTTTGCAATTGGTGGGTCTGGGTCTAGGTCAGGCAGTCCTGGACGCGATGACAACTTTGTCACTCCAGAAAATGGATGGAAGTGCAGAAAACAGTGACCCACTTTGAAAGCTCAGCTGGTTCTTTATATTTCTCCCTTTAGTACTTTGTGTGGATCCACTGGCTTTTATGTGTTTCGTTCGTGACCAGCTCCATTATCTCGCTCATTGAGTGGACCTTGTCCCTAGGTCAGTAAGGATAATTAGATTTGGGAATGCAGAGAATAAATTGTTGCTATTTCTAGCGCACACACACACACAGAGAGAGAGAGAGAGAGAGAGAGAGAGAGAGAGAGAGAGAGAGAGAGCACATTCCAGATTATGCAAATGAGTTGCTCATGTTATCCTTGAAATGTGCAGAATGAAGGTGTTTGGCGGCCCATGGGGGGGTTGCCATAGAGATAAACACGGGGTTCAGGCGGAGGACAAGGGAACGCACGTCTTGGAAGTGCACGTGACATAAATGTGCCTTTCCTCTTAATGATGTGCTGTGCTAATTCAGAGGAGCAGCCCACAATGTCTGTCACCCGTTAGCTCTCGTCGTTATGGCGATCCAAAACCAATGACGCAAAGCCCAGTTAAGAGGTGGGCTAAATCTGCAGGCACAGGTAAAAAGTTCTGCTTAAGACCTTCCAACAAGGTGGTGAAGGGTCTTGTTTATGTAGCCTACAGTATATTTCATATTATGTAGCCTACAGTATATTTCATATTTATTTATGTAGCCTACAGTATATTTCATATTTATATATATATATATTTATTTATATATATATTCCTATATAGTTAGCAGCAAAAAAAAAGTTAATGCTTTCAGACTGTAAATGATGCATAGTTCACAGCACGGCAGTGTTTTGCCGTAAACCTGCACGTAATCAGCTGAGAATTTCCAATCTCTTTCCATTATTTCATTCTCTGTTTTTATTCACTCCAACTCCTCCTATTAGTGCTCTTGCGGTGCTATTAGGCTCTAAATCTAACAGCTTTCCCTTCCTCTTTCCACCTCGCATCTTCCCGTGTTCCCTCTCTGTCCCGCTCATTACCTCCAAATGCACGGAGACTGTTAAATTAAAATACACACAACACCTTGCTATTCTAAATGTTGTTTATCATGCTCTAACTGCAAGGGATAATGTGGGGTCCAGTCTTATAACCCTGCGTGCAGTTATCCATCGGTGGTAAATTGTCATTGTTAAAGCATTCACTTTAAAAGAACCTGCGGTAATAGTGGCAATATATGTGCCGGAATGTTCTAGTGTCATCAGTGGACGACTTGCAGTATAGGCAGTAAACACAAACACATTTCCTTCCGTTATTACACAGGTTGGTCGTCAGATTGTTGGTGTGTTAAGATCGAAACATTTCCGAAATGTTAATTTTACCATGACTATACCACAAAAGTATTTCAACAAGATGCTTCCTTCTCTCAGATATGGCTTAGATATACAGTATGTGACGTAATACAGCATGATAATTATGCTTTTCTATAGTAAATGGAAATTTAGTCCCAGCACATGCTTGCTGAGAAAAAAAACAAAATAACAATAATTTATATCAAATTATTGACAAGAGCGTTTTTTTGATAACATTCCACACAAGAGAACAAATTCTTATTGATAACTGCCAACCAATGAATTTTGTGCCACATAGACAAAAAAATATTAAAATGCATATTTCTGCAAAGAGATATGCTGATGCTGTACAATAAAATGGCTTTCTGGACGCTGCAGGCCATGAGTGGTCTAAAGAGACCAGGGATAAACCACAGACCTGGCAATGCAGAGCCCATTGTTGTCATGTAATGACCCATATCAGAATAATAGCAGTTTAAGTATGCATGAATTCCAAAGAATACGGGTGGAGAGAAACAATGAATTAGCACAGCGAGTAATTACTATTCATATGTTTGACAAATGGGAGAGGGGGAGCTGATATGCACCCAGCCGAGAGGGAGGGAGAGAGAGAGAGAGAGAGAGAGAGAGAGAGAGAGAGAGAGAGAGAGAGAGAGAGAGTTAGTTATTAATCTGTGTGTCAGCACCTCTACCACACACTCCTTCAGGGTAGAATGCAGGGTTATCTAAGCTCTAGTTTCTCAGCCAAAATAACTCTACCTGTCTACACTGAAAGATGATGGGACAAAAGGTCCAAAGAGAGACATAACACTGCTGGAGCTAGTGTTGGGAACTTGCTGTAATGACAAAGGTACAATTTTCAGATACATTATGCATTAAATGGCCAGATATTAACTCTTTAGATATTAACCTAAATGGGGACATACAATATATTTCTCCTTAGTATGTGCACATATTAAAACATATTTTGTGTAAAATTTAAGTTTGTTCTATTATTTCTGGCAAAAATGTGCTAAGATGTATTCATATTTGACAGGGTATACTGTACAGCATACTAAACAGACATTAACTATTCACAATCGGCTTCCCAGGGAAATGTGATGCTCTGCAAATGTATGTGTTGTGCTTCATTATGCGTCATGGTAGTATCTGCCTTGTCTATGTTATCTATTAGCCGATCATATTAAGTGAATCTCAAACACCATATTTCATCATTAGTCCAATACATCTTTTTATGTAATCTTGGTTTATGAATTAAATTGTGTGTGTCCTACATGACTTTAATGGACTCCTGGACAGGTTTTCATGCTGGCACCCAGTCTCACAGCGATAAGAAAAGAGTAATTCCCAAGCTAATGAAACAAATGTAACATGGAACTGACAAGATAACTGCTGTACTGTCTAGTTGCTGTAATGCTACATTTCTACCAGACACATCATTTGGAAGTCTTTGCGGACAACGTAATACTATATCCTCACAACTGACAAAACAATATAGCTCAGCGCATGAAGACAAATTAATTTTGCTCTTACAAGACATTGATGTTTATAACACTGCCCTTTAACAATGTGTTTTATTTAGCAAATTCTTCATGAAGTTCAAGAAGAGGGCATGCCAAATTTAACAACATATGCAAGGTACAACTGTGTGAACAGCCTACAGGCAGTACAGGAGACGATGATGGCATTTGAGTTAAATAAATCCTGTTTTTCCCTGCTTCTTTATTTTAGAAACACCACCTGTCTTGGGGAGAAGCAGACCAGTGTGTTTTTAGTGGTGTGGTTTGCTTTGCATGGTGAGCTAAACCTGAGGGGGGTTGCAACAAATGCAATGTATAGGGTGCCTTTTCCTGTGTCTTATATGTAAACAGCATTATGCTGACATTTCATAGTCTACATGGTCATATCTGAAATATATGTGTGCAACTGTGCTTTCTAAATAAATGATATTCTAATTATAATGCATTTTGCTTCTGGGTTATGATAGGATTATTAGTGTGCAAAATGGCTTGTGTGTGACTATGCTGTTATCATCAATCCATTTACATGCTGTAAAACCTCACATTTTGAACAGAATATTTCCATATGTTAGAGCAAACAATAACTATTATACATTACATAATTTACCTCTAACCGTTAAACTCTCAGTCTTTTAATTTAAATATATTTGTACTTTGTGTTTGAATTTAACACCAGGATGTAGATGTGTGATTTTGAGTTTGTCTATTGCTTTGCATTGCAGACGGAATGCTGACGTCTTATTAAGCAACATTGATTTGTGGGCTCATTGCTCAAGGACAGGATCCTCTTTTAACAATAATGTAGCTCCATCACGACACACAGCACAGAATGCTAACATTATATTTACAAGGTGAGAAGATATTCGTCACCCAATACTCAATCAAATGGTTTTGTTTCTTTGTGGGGAGAGCTGAGTCAATGAGGTTGGAGCTATAGTTTTCATTTAAACAGGTCATTGACAAACACGCATAGAGGTCAAAGCACGAGGCACGCTTCTCTTTGTATGTGTGCCAATGTTTCTGTTGATTTAGTTAAAAAGGTCAAGGCACGTCTATGCAGTGCTTGTTCACCTTTGACAGTCCATGGAGTAAATAACACGTCTGTTGCTGGAGTAGCTACACCTCTGTGGCATACTATATAGGCTTAGAGAAATATGCTAGGACTATTGATAGTCAAAATGCCATCAGCGCTTTTTTTTCAGGCAGCCAATCAGATGGTGCAGGACTCGTCATCGTGGTAAACAAGAAAATAAGTACGAAGTCAAGTCAAGACGAGAAGCTATAGTTTTGGCCGTAGTCTATCTGTTTACCATGAGCTGTGTGTTTACATCTCACTATCACGACAGGGAAATAAAATCCAATGTGCACATATTCCATCCATCCATCCATCTTCATCCGCTTATCCAGAGTCGGGTCGTGGGGGCAGCAGCTCCAGCAGGGGACCCCAA
>JAODUH010079127.1:0-15522 GCA_027564835.1 Typhlichthys subterraneus
ATATCCTTAAAAAAGAGTTTAATTAAAATATTTAATATATATATATATATATATATATATATATATATATAGATATAGATATAGATATAGATAGATAGATATAAAAGCAATCCAGAACAATGTCTAGCTCTCTTTGACACAATAACTTAAATCAATTTTCTGTTCGACTCAATTAGTCTAACACTAACGACCATAATGTATGCTTAATGAACACTACATACCTGCAGTAAAGAGCATACAGGCTAGATCTAGTCAGAGCCAGCCTTTACATTCGTGGGTGTCCCAGACTTTACGTATACGTAAAAGCTGTCCGTAATTTCCCGTGCGACGATAGTGCAGCTTTATTTACCAATTTCAAATGTTATATTCATATTTAGCAGTAACCAGCCTACACATTTGACATATTTACCTTAGATCGGTCGTTGAATTATAACGAGGAATTTGTTGGAAAACGTAACTACAGGACTGGCTGTGTACAGGTGTTGTAAATCTGCAGAGTTTGTAAAGTACGGTTACTGCTTAGAAAACATGTTTAAATTTAAATGTAAATTTATGTGACGTAAAGGACCAAAGAGGTCGAGACTATCAAAACATTAACGTTGAAAACAGTGTTTCTCTATCAAATCTGAATGCAGCTGCTTGAAGCTTTGAAAACTAGAATATATGATCGAAGCAGGATGATCTTGTGGTCTGGGTGTCGAGGGTTCAAACCCCAGACCACAAGACCTTGTCTGTCTGATGCAACAAGACAGTGACCTGTCTGTAAGCATCATTGAGCAGGATTCCTAACCCCCTGCTCGACATAATGATTGTACTCATTGTAAGTCTCTTTGGATAAAAGTGTCTGCTAATTTAAATCTGAGAGGAAGGTGGTAAAGATTGAAATTACCACACAACTCCTATCTTTGGTGATGTTACAACCCTCCCCGTGTTACAACAGTTACCAGCCAGGTTGACAATGCTAATCAATCAAACCAAGCCAGGACTGATTATCCATGACCATGCAGAGTTTGTGAAACTACACACTCAAAACATTTAAAGAATTTCCATTGGAGGCAACGTCCTGTACCCGGTTCATTCAGCAAATGGCTAATCATTGTCTCTTGTTACGGGAATATGAACGCGCCGGGATGCAGATGGGGCAGCCAGATATCATTTTCCATAACAGTGTCTCACGCAATTTTATCTGGGGCTCTTTTTAAGAACAACAGTTTCAGATTTCTGAGCACTCTCAAGTCTATTAATCTTTAATAGCCTTTGTTTTCAGTGCTACGTCAACAAAACACTGGCTCAACACAAAAGAATATAGCCGCGGAAGGTAATTACATTCAGCCCTCTGGACCATCAAATTGAAGACATTTCCCTAAGAAGCTGGGTATGGATTATTCAGCCTGACTGTGACTAGGCTACTGCATCTTTGGATCAATATATACAGTAGAGAGAATGACGATGAGCCAAATGAATATTCCTATGGGAAAAACCCTAAGACTACTGCCAGAGATGATGCAATTTTAAAGAGGTTTTCAACGGGACAAGACTTCCGCATGAGATTTATGAATAGAGAAGGGGGGGGGGGGGGGTGCCTTTTCACCCTTCATGCAAACCAAAACGACCCAGCGGCCCATGCAAGTCAATGGGGAGGTCCACGGATTTCACCATACTATTGCCTCTTATTTCTCTCTGGGGTATTTTGAGTATATAACAAATTCCCTATAAAGTACCTACCATAAATCTGAGGCCACTGGTATTTCTGCAACAAACAGTTTTGAGGTTAATTTTGTTTCAGGCCATGCATGGTAGATTAGCTGTCTGGGCGCTGCTTAGTCAGCCTTCACTGCAAAATGCCGATAGTGACACTCGCTTAAGAGACCTGAAGCGTCCCATTGATGCTTCCATTGAAATGCATTACAGTGATCTGTGTATAATTATTAAATCTTGGCTGCTACTGTATGGGTCTGTGATGAATATGTCACGTCAGACAGCTAACGGTGATGATCCACAATTACTCTTCTGATTGCATTTATGTAGCCCTGGAAATATTAGCACTAAGCCTGCCCATCACCTTAGTCTTGACTGACCACTACAGCCTTTACCTTCATTTCCCCAAGTATAAACGAGATGTGCAACACTGCCATCTTCTGGTAAATGTTTAAAAAAATGTATAAAATGGACAACGGTTCAACATTGTTTACTGGAAACACATGAATCGTGATAGAGATCATGAAGCTGGGTTACTGCTTCTTCAGCAAGAACTGAAAGGAAAAACATTAATTAACTTCATGTGGATATATTGTATTGTTGCTGTCATTGTCACTATCTTCCAGTCTGTTTACAGAGAGCGATTTGAAAACAGATGAAGTTGACTCAAAATGTAGAGGGGTTACCTCTGTGTCACTGCTGCTAGACGGCGCTCACGGTCTCCATCTACTGCCGATGCCACTGCTGGAGACCCTGCCGTGCCCAAACCAAGGTATTCTGCCAGTACTCCTTCTTGAGCATCGTCTGCCGGTGGATTCATTTTTTTCCAAAAGCTTCCCGCCGCGGCACAACATATCCGACTGGTTTATACAATAAAATGCAACATGCCTCTACAGGCAAAAGATAAGACTGTATCATAATGTGCAGTACCTATTTCATTATTTATTTCATAATTTGTTTTGTAATTGTTTGGTATGGTGACTGGTTGACGAGCCGTTTTAAGTAGGCTAAATGTAATAGCCTTGTTTGATTTCAAATTGTGCAAATGTGGAAATATAGGCCACCGAAAGTATTCAGAGCAGTAGTGACCATCTGACTGTGTTTGGGTTGTATGGTACTGATGTACATTTTATAGAGCCTCCTGTATGTGGTTTCCTGAGATAATCACTAGAGGGAGCTGTCTTTACAGAAATTATTTACTTTGTTCAAAACATAAAAAACCATGTCACAAAGAAACGAAAAGTCAGACAGTTGTCACTTCTATGTTTTTTGAAAGGTCTGGTTGTAAAAGCCTCTTCTTATGTTGCTGCTTGAGTGGATCCTCCTTATTTCTGGAAAACAGATGTACAGTAAGTGTCTAAAGTAAAGAACGCCCAAACTTAATAATCATTACTGTAAAATGTAATGGCAATATGAACTGAAGTTATCATCCTGGCGTTCATGTGAGGTACGTCTGTCTGTCTGTCTATATGTCGAATGCTTCATTGGAGTCAACATGGAACAATAACATTTAATATCATTTTCAGAAGTGGAAAAAAATACAAAATAATTAAATTACAATATAGCCCACTATCTATCCTGTAGTCTCACACGATTATGATTTTCCTCCTGCATCTCTCTCTCCCTCTGTCTCTCTTTCTCTCGTTTATTATATTTCACACACACTTTTTTTTCCACAGTAAAAAATAAAAATCAACTAAGAAAAAAAAAAGTGTGATTAAGGGATTTTTTTTCCAAAGTAATTTTTTTTAATAAATAACAGGTAAAAAAACAGTAAAAAAAAAGTATTTAAAAAAATTAATTTAAATAAGTGTTAAAAATAATAAAATATTGTGATGACATTTTTTTTTTACATTGTCAAAAATATAATGGCAAAGGATTTTCTTTTTTTTACGAAGTAGGATTGCAGGAGAAAAATAAATCTCAGCAAAAATGTTTTTCTCCCAGTGTCTGTTACTATTTCCTGTTTTTTTTTTTTACTTGGTAAAAAAAAATAAAAAATCATTCGCCATTCTGTTTTTGACAATGTAAAAAAATACATTTTCATCACAATATTTTATTATTTTTTCCACCTAATATTTTATTTTTAAAATTTATTTTTACTGTTTTTTTTTTTTTCACCTATTATTTATTTTTTTAAAATCCCTTAATCACACATTTTTTTTCTTATAGTTGATTTTTATTTTTTACTGTGAAAAAAAAAGTTTCAACTCAATATTTTTTTTCACAGCAATTCACTGTGGAGCTGCACCAGAAGGGCTGCCCCGTAGTGGAGAGAGGTGCAACAGCTTGAACGATAACTACTGCAGGTTTAGCAGGAGATGTCTGCCACATCATCGCAGCCGTTTCATAATCAACTGTTCATTCATGCTATGGATTAGCCAGGCCCCAGTGGGGTGTATACAACCCCAAGAACGTGTGTGATGTATGCACCGTACCTTTGTAGAATGTAACACCTGTTAAACCCTCAACTCAACCAGACCTTCAGTCGGGTCAATATGACGTACTACAGACATTCACTATGAGCTCAGCACTCTTCCATTGACTTTTTTGTTCTTCTCCTGAATGACAACCTTTAGACAACATAAAGTCCTCACAATGGTCTGTCTGTCTGTCCGTCCGTCCATCTATCTGTCCGTCTTACTGTCTGTATGTCTGTCTGTCAGGTACTGTTTATAATGCTCCAACATATAGTGAGTACATAAAGCATCTTGTGTTTTGCCATGCAGGTGTATTCATAGAGCGCTGTTGATCCATAGTCTTAATTCTTGTCTTTGAAGATTTCCTTTGGAGATTGTTGGGGTGTGACAGCATGAGGGAAGCAACCATTTTGATGCAAATTAAGATGGATGGCATAAGGCTCAGAAACAAAACTACATAAATCAGGAACATTGCAGAAATCCTGGGAACACCCAAGTCAACAGTTTGTTCATCATTAACAAGAAAATAAATGTATTTATGTCAACAGACCCGGTAGACCAGAGAAGATACAGTGGTGGATTCCAGACCGGAGAATATTCTCTATAGTGAAGAAAGCCCTTGTGACAACATCCCAACAGATCAAAAGTGTTCTCCTGGATGCAGGTGTAGATGTGTCAAAGTCTATCAAACGTAGACTAGCGGGACCAGTAAGACAACAGAGGGTTCAGTACCAGATGCAAACCACGGATCACCCCGTAGAACAGAACGAAAGAATTCCCAAGTGTCCTGGAACAGCCTTGTGGACAGATGAGACAAAGATGAGCCGTTACCTGAGGAATGGAAGTGAGGAAAGTGTGGAGAAAAAAAGGAAATGCCATTGCCCATGATCCAAAGCATACAACCTCATCCCTGGAGGGGGTGTTATGGCTGCCAGTGGACGGGCTCACGTCTTCAATGATGATGAAACTGTAGACAGACGGAAGGTCAAATAATTCTGAAGTCTATACAGAAATATTTAAATCAATAAAAATAAAGAATGCCTCTAAATGTCCTGACGCAACAAGACAGTGACCAAAAATATACTTCTAAAGGGGTTTTGACGGCTAAAATGTGGAAAATCCTTTGCCTGGTGGATCTGAATATAACTGAACACGCATTTTACATGCAGAAGTGGAGACAGAAGGCAGAAAGAGGACCAAACAAGCAGGAACTGAAGACAGCTGTGGTTCAGACCGGGCAGGGCATCTTCAGGGACGATACCCAGCATCTGCTAATGTCTGTGCATTGCAGACATCATGTAGTCATCGCATGCATAGGGTATGCAACCAAATATAAAAAAGTATTACTTTATTCTACATTATGTTAAACTTTGCAATATTTATTGATGCCAGAAAATCTGGGAATATGTAGAAAAGGTTCTATTATTGTCATGTTTCAGCCAATATGTATTCAAATACCCTCAAATTAAAGCGGCCAGTCTAGCCTTCTACCTCATGTCATTGTATCAGAACCAAAATGACAAATAATGTGCTCACTAAATGTTAATTATATCAAGTGTGTGATAGAACTGTAGATAACACACACAATCAATAGAGCCTCTTACCTGTTTGGAAACTCAATGTGGTCGATGGTCTCGGGCAGAGGAACTCCTTTGGTCTCCGGTAGCAACAACACCAGACCTCCAGCGATGATCGCTAGAGCTCCTATATACAGACAACCAGAATATGATAGGATAGAACTCCCTACCAGGTGGAGTTCTATCCTATCATATCTTCTATACAGACGTTTGACCAGTACACCTGTTACTATTTTTATATCAAACGCGCTACTTTCTCCAACTGTTTACCATTGTATTACTGTGCTTGTGTAACAATGGTTACCTGGTAAAGTTGCTCATGCATCAAGTTAAGCCTCGCTCTCTGACACCTGAAGGATGCTCTAGAACCAGATGATATGGTCTTTTTTAGCCTCCTTGCTAGCATGTCCGCCTCTTTATGCGAGGGTTTGAGTCCCGGATAAGGACTGGTTACACCTGGGACAACAAACTAAGTGGATCTGAAGTGCGTAAGCCTTAGTGTAGCATCTGTGTGTGTTTGCCGAGGACTACCTCCTCCGTTTGAACATGTTCGCGAACATTCACACTTTGCTGTGCCGCTGGTTTTTACCCATGCAGAGGTGCAGAGGACCAGCGGCACAGCTAGTCAGGGTCAGTTAGTCATTCCTCCCAGACCCACCGAACACAACGAGGGGCAGCTCCAGCCATATGACAGCCAGCCTATAGAGCAGGAAAGGGGCTACGACCCCCCCGAAGTCGCACAGCGTGGAGCACACCGAACAGCCCAGGTTCCTATTGGGAAAAAGGTGAAGTGGACATTAAATAACCCTTAAAGGTGGAGTCAGCAGAAGGTACGGGTCAACATATCTGATTAAAATTCGCCCACGGTCCTCTTGCTAACTTACAGGTGCACGTTTGGGTCATCAAATCATTTTAACGTTCCCCCCTCTCAGCCCCTCCCCTCCCCTCACTCAGCTCCTTGACGTTTTAGCATTTTTCTAAATTGTTTCAGCGGGTGGAGTCAGGCTCAGTCAGAGCTGCGGGTGGAGGTACGCTTTAATGTTTTCCCTCTGAACCCGGTTCTGTGGTAGACCCGGCAGTATGAGCCCAAAGTCTCACCTGACGAAGGTCGGGTAGAGCTCAGTGTTGACAAACACGACCATCTCGAAGGCCATGGTGATTCCCAGGCGGCCCACGCAGGCCACCGCCGTCTTGAGCCAGAACATGCCTAGGACAGGGACAGCAGACCGATTGACCTTACATGAAGAGCAGCACCAAAGATACTGGAATAATTACAAAGATGGAGCATTGTAATGCATTTCAATGGAATCAAAAATGGAACGCTTCTGGCCTCTGAAGTAAGCGTGTCACCAAGAGTACTTTGCTGTGGAGGCTGATGTAGGCAGTGCCCAGACAGATACATCTACCATGCATGGCCTGACACAAAGTGAATTCACCCCAAAACAGTTCACTGTAGAAATACCGTTGTAGCCTCAGATTGATCGTAGGTACCTGGGAATTCATATAAAAATACCTATTAACGCCTCCAGAGTTAATGGATTATTTTGTTAATAGGCAAAGTTATTTTGCCTTTCATCATGCAAGCAAATGGTATATTGTCTTGTTAAAGGCTATGTTTATGTCATTCTGGAGAAAGATTGTTGATTTGAACTTGATCCTGACAAGACACCTCTCCCTTCAATGCCATAGGGTGCTGCCTCAGAAGCTCCCGCCCCCCACACTTTGAAATGAATTGCCAAGGCTAGGATAGTGTTGTGTGGTGCGGTCTGCACCACTTTGTAGGAAGACCTTATTGCAGCGCGGACACAGAATGAACAGTGAGTAGATACTTGCTTGTACTTGCTTACTGTAATTATTAATAAAATAGTTGTATGGTTGTGGAAGCATCTGTTTCCACCCCATAGCATCAACATACAGCCATCCTGACCCGTGTCCTCTTTTAGTACGGCCACCATAACGAATAGGATGTGACATAAAACATGAACAATGCAGACTAAAGGACCATTTAAGTTTTTAATTACAATATAACATGTCACATAATGTCCCCTAATGAGGTTACATACATTACGTTATGTCACACTTCCATATGCAGTGCTAGCCAGTGTTCAAACTCCTGTGCTGCCATTGGCCGAGTGGCCTCTCCCCCACCCAAACGGTAGCCTAGACCAGGTGTTCCAAAACTATTCAGCTCGCGACCCCCAAAATAACAGTGCCAGAGACCCCCGCTATCCCCAGAGGTGGTAGACACATAATGCTAGAATATTATTTGACAGCAAAATACATCAAAGTAATGTATAAGCTGTAGTACTAAAATATGCTATTTGTAATCACTTAAAAATATTTATTTTCTTAAAATCATCTCATGACCCGAGGTGGTACGGCATCTGGTAAGGATGCCCCCTGGGCACCTCCCTTGGGAGGTGTTTCAGGCACATCCAGCTGGGAGGAGGCCTCGGGGAAGACCCAGGTCTAGGTGGAGAGATTATATCTCCACACTGGCCTGGGAACGCCTCGGTATCAGAGCTTGCTGATGTGGCTCGGGAAAAGGGAGGTTTGGGGTCCCCTGCTGGAGCTGCTGCCCCCGCGACCCGACTCTGGATAAGCGGATGTCAAATGGAGGGTCCCAACCCCCATTTTGAGACCCACTGGCTTAGCCAACCGTGTGTGTGTGTGTGTGGGCTGGGTGGGGCTGGCTCACTGTCGGGTATGAAGGCGGCGAGGAGGCAGGACGCCCCGGCCACCATGTTGGCAGCGGAGAAGGGCAGCCGGCGGCCGACGCGCTCGATGGTGAGGAGGATGAGGAGCGCGGCGGGGAACTCCACCAGGCCGGAGATCAGGAAGTCCAGGTAGATGTTGCCTCCCGTTATCCCCAGCCTCATGACCAGGCCCTGGTAGACCACCGCACTTGTGAACCTGCAGGGGGAGCCGGTGAGACGCCAGGGTCCAAGCAGCAGGGGAAATAAGCGGTGTGGCTCTATGTGACCGTCTGCCACTAGATGTCGCACTAGAGCACAAAGCATCGCCAGCACGAATGATATGCTTTGTCGGCCACGCACACACACACACACACGTGTACACGTGCACTAACATGCACACGCCGGCTATGTGAACAGAAACGCTGAGATTACAATTCACACACACACACACACAGGAAATGTGACGTCATTCTCTCCTCAGGATGCATTTACACATTCATCTACTACATGTATATTAACATAGTTGCTTCTAGATTAATGAAAAAATATGAATTAATTCATTATTTATTATCAGTCTCTGCAGAAGCCTGATAACGACCCATTCATTAGAATCAGGTGTGTTGGAGCAGGGAGACATCTACAACATGCAGGGCAGTAGCTCTCCAGGACCAGGATTGGGCACCCCTGGGCTAAACGTATTCACCTCCTCAGCAGCATCCATTTTCACGTTTCTATTTAAATAACAACAGATCAGTAAGGGGGAAAGGTACGGGCTGTAACCGGCAACAGATCTGAATGCGTCTCAAGTTGCTTAAAAACACGCTGCAAATTATATATTTGTATTAATTAGTCAATTTGTCCCGAACCTAGCCCGAACCCGACGTGCCTGGTGAAAATTTTGAAAAAGACCTACCCTACCTGAACTCGTCAGGTTCAGGCAGAGATCTCAAGCTCTATAGGTCAGGGTTAGGTAGGGTTAGTTTATGGTTAGGGTTAGGTTAGACGGGTTAGTGAACCAGTGAAACTAGGGTTAGGGTTAGGTTAGACAGGTTAGGTGGAACCAGTGAAGCACACCCAATGAATTCAGGGCTCTCACCAGTTAAACATGAGGATGAGGGTGTGTTTCCTCATGTTTGGTGTTCTGATGAGGTCCATGAATGAGGCGCTGTTGGAATGAGCGTTATCGTCCGTCATACTCTGGAGGAAGGAAGTGTCACGTATTAGTGGCCCAGACAGACAGACAGACAGACAGACAGATAGACAGCACACCAGAAGAACAGACTCAGGAAGCCTGTATTGGAAACATGCATTGCTTTGTGTGTTCATGTGCTATATTAATAAAATACAGATCACCTTTAAGTAAAGATATAGTAATGGTGTCCTGAGCAGAGTATGACATCACACTCCCCTTTTGTCTGTGTTTTAATACCAGCTGCTTGTGCGTGGCCCACAAAGCATTTGTTTTGGTCTAAGAAACAAGAAAGCTTAGTGTGACATCTAGTGGTAGAATGTCATATAGAACCATTGTAATGCATAATACAACTGGATTATTAGATATTATTAGACAACTAATGGATAATTATAAGGATTATCAGACCGTCCCAAAAGCTTCTCACGATCACTGCCAGAGCCCCAGTCTACCTCAATGTTCTTGGACAGGGTCTTCTTGTTCTCCTTGGCCATGGCTTTGGTGATCTCCATGGCTTCGGAGGAGTTGCTCTGCGAGAGGAGCCAGCGAGGAGACTCAGGGATGAACCTGTGGAAGGGAACCAGGTAAGGTGGAGTCTGCCTGGCTCAGCATAGCAGGCAGACTCCCCAGGACCTCTGTAGTAGCCTTTCCTCGGGTGTGGTCCCTGGAAATGTTAAACACACAGTAGTCCAACCTCTAATTAAAAACCCTGGGCAAATTTCAGGCCAATATCTAAACTGGTGGTGACTCTGTGTCCTCCTCTACTCCTCTCTCTTGTGGGGTCCCACAGGGCTCAGTTTTAGGCCCTCTTCTCTTCTCTCTCTATCTGCTCCCGCTTGGTTCCATACTTGGGAAGCATGGCATTTTATTCCAGTTATGCTGACGACAGCCAGATCTATGTGCCCTTTAAAAAGAAGGACTCTCTCAGACCACTGCTCAAACGTCTTGATGTCATAAAGGCCTGGATGGCTTTTAACTTTTAATGTTTTAATGAAGAAAAAAACATAAGTGGTTGTTTTCTAGAATCTGGGTTCCTTAGCTCAATATGTCAAGCCAACCGTTATCAATTTAGGGGTTAATATTGACTCAGATATTAAGCTCGATAAACAGATTGGGGCAGTGGTTAAAACAAGCTTTTTCCAACTATGGATCAACTCCTCCTGAGTGTCCCAAAAACTAAGCGGAAGCTTAAAGGGGGCCGTGCCTTTGCTGTGGCAGCTCAAAAAATATGGAATGACCTACCTCTGTCCAGACAGGCTTCTTCACGGTCTGTTTTTAAATCTCTTCTCAAAACCCACCTTTTTTCCTTGGCTTTTCCCAACTGAGCATAGTTGTAACTGTTTTATCTGTATTTGTGTTGTTTGCATGTATTGCATGACTATTACTTTGTTCTGTACAACACCTTGTTTAACGTTGGTTGCTTTTTAAAGTGCTCCATGAATACATTTTGATTGATTGATTGATTGATTGATTGATTGATTGGACACATCTCCACATAAGTTTGCACCTAACCTTACAGTAAATACCAAAGGGGACAATCTTCGATGCTGAGAAATAAATACAGTGCAAAAGTGTAAAAATCTGCAGTTCATATAATGACCACTTGAGACTGGTTTCAAGTGGGAGTCAATCCCCATAGATTCCCATGTTAAAATGTCAAAATTTACAGCAAAAGAAAAAAATGTTTACAGCTTGGTTCAAAAAATGGTTTTGGTCTCTATAGCTAGTGTCCATTCCTCTGTGTGTGTGTTTGTGTGTATTGTGGGAGAAGGGAGTGTTTAGGGTGAGTTAGGGTGTAAAGTACTGTAGTCGGGTTGAACTAATAATAATCGCACTGCAAGCAGCCTAGATGCTTTCCCAGCAAAGCGCTTTGCCTCCTAAGAGCATAGAGCAGGATAGAGAGTTTAACGGGTGAGCTAGGAGATAATAAACAGTGCCAATCTTCTCTCCTAATTGTCTGTGCTGAGATGATTCACTTGGAACGGGTCGTACAGATGAGTCTGATGTTCGAGTACGACATTCCTTCCCTCATATGGTAAGGTGGCGCTTGGTAACCAGGGTTCATTCCTTGACGTCTGACATTCCTCAATGAGGCCGTTTAGCGCCTAAGTTGACACACCAGATGGTTTGTTACACACAACAGTCTGGGAAGCCGTGCACTGCAACTGTTGAGAAAAGGACGGGCAACTTCAAACAATACTTGGCGGGTGATTGGACTAACTGACTGTAATCGTCTAGCCTGGCTCCGCCCGACTACTGCTCTCAGATCAGTTCTTTTCTCTGAGATTATAGTCTGAAAACCCTGTTCTCATTAGCGTTTTCACAGCCACCCTGATGGAGGTTCAACCAGGGGGGGTTAGTGAGATGACGATGAAGTCAAGCATGTTTCAAAATGGTGGTAGAGCTAGATGAGAGGATAAAAACAGTTGTAACACCGCAAATGCTGTCCATTAGTTTCTCACTTAACCAGAGGTATGGGTAAACTGTTAATACTTCTCAAAGCAGCGTGGTGCAGAGGAGACAGAGTCCTATAGAGAGTAGAGAGTCCTCAATAGAACTCTGCTTCTATCCACAAATAGTCAATGGTCTGTTTTATAACTGTTGAACTGATAATTACATAATAATAGTAAGACAATTGTGTGGTTTCACTGAGGTAAGCAAAGTTATAAGTATAACCTGTGTGGAAAAAAATGCTTATTTAACATTTTCTTTGGGGCAACATTATCAAACAGCCTATAGGGAGTGTTACCATGACGTGCCTATAGAGGACTGTGTCTCACCAGTAGTAAGACAGGAAGAAGATGTAGGGGGCTGTGATGGCCGCCTGTATCCAGCGCCAGTTATGGATGAAGTAAGCCAGCAGGGGCAGGAGGAGCACGCCGGCGCTGAAGAAAGTCTGGTAGAGCACGCCCACCGTTCTCCTGTGCTCGACGCCCACCACCTCCGTGACTGACAGGGAGGGGGAGATGGATTAGGCCCTGATCACACAGACGCATTGCCAGCCAAACCATTGTTTTCCTATGGCATGCGTCGGAAAGTTACAATATTCTCAACTTTTCAGCGCGGAGTCCCACTGCTCGTCCATGTGACAGTTGGCCCAGGCAGCTTGTCTCTGTGTTATCAGGGCTTCATCAGAGCCTTTAGCGCCATGTCTCAGTGTGTGATCGGGGCCTTAGTCATTCTCCAGAACGCTTGCTAACTTTGAGCTCAAATCAAAACAATAAGCTCTGCCCCCACACATTGAAACGCATTGCGAAGCCAAGCGGCATTGTTGTTGTGGGCGGTGTTCGCCACTTTGTTATTGTGCCAAAAATCTGAAGTTGCTAGAATCCAACTTTGACCACCAGACAAAGTTGCCCTCTTCAGAGATCTGTGTAGTTACTCTGGATGGCAACTTTGTAAAATTAAAGAAACCCTTCGTCAACTTTGTGGAACCAGGTCACTTTAACTGATAATTGATGTCTGACCAACAGAATGTGACACAGATCAAAACAATCCATCCATGTAAGGTTCCTGACAGAAACATTGCATATGTTAATTAATGTATTTCTCAACTGCTCTTGTACAATATTGTTTAAATGTTTTCATAACATACCCCATCCTAATCCTGTTCTTTTGTAGATTGTAACTTCTTAGTGATTTATTTAAATTGTGTGATTTTATATTAAAATGTAATGTAATGTCATTTTTTATTACTATTGATGATTCATTTTTCAAAATTATTTATTAAAAATCCATTCCTTTTATTATTTGAATGTTTGAAACAGAGCTGTGCTTTGTATTGTGTCTGGTAGCAACATGTAGATCTGTGTCTATACATACTCAGCACATATCCCGACATCCAGGCCCCCTTAACACCAAACCCAAAGAGACCCCTGAACACCAGCAGGGACATGTAGTTAGGGGCAACAGCCACCATGATTCCCGTGATCACGTTCAGCAGGTTGGATACCAGGAGACTCAGCTTCCTGCCAAACCTGGAGACACAGAGAGGAGTTGCAGGGAGACAGAGAGGAGATATGAGACAGAGAGGAGATGCAGGGAGTCAGAGAGGAGATGCAGGGAGAGACAGAGAGGAGATGCAGGGAGACAGAGAGAGGAGATGCAGGGAGAGACAGAGAGGAGATGCAGGGAGTCAGAGAGGAGATGCATGGAGACAGAGAGAGGAGATGCAGGGAGACAGAGAGGAGATATGAGACAGAGAGGAGATGCAGGGAGTCAGAGAGGAGATGCATGGAGACAGAGAGGAGACGCAGGGAGAGACAGAGAGGAGATGCAGCGAGACAGAGAGAGGAGATGCAGGGAAAAACAGAGAGGAGATGCAGGGAGACAGAGAGGAGATGCAGGGAGACAGAGAGAGGAGATGCAGGGAGACAGAGAGGAGATACAGGGAGACAGAGAGGAGATGCAGGGAGACAGAGAGGAGATACAGGGAGACAGAGAGGAGATGCAGGGAGACAGAGAGGAGATGCAGGGAGACAAAGAGGAGATACAGGGAGAGACAGAGAGGAGATGCAGGGAGACAGAGAGGAGATGCAGGGAGACAGAAAGGAGATGCAGGGAGAGACAGAGAGGAGATGCAGGGAGTCACAGAGAGGAGATGCAGGGAGACAGAGAGACTAGTAATTGATGTGTCAACTACAAGTACCTTACAGCAGTGGTTCCCAACCCTGGTCCTGGGAACCCCCTGCCCTGCAGGGGGTTCCTGTTGCAAATATCTCCCTGCTCCAACACACCTGATTCACATGAATGGGTCAGGACAGGGGGTTCCCAGGACCAGGGTTGGGAAACAGTAGCTGCGCTTACATGGACACTATTATTCTGATTGGAATCAGGTTAAAAGCCCAACCCAAAAGAAAATGCTCCATATAAACACCACGATCAGAAGAGAAACGGCCAACCTGATCGAATTTTCATAACCCGAAACCTTCAATCGGAAAGATTTCATTCTGAAAAAACAAAGTGTCCATGTAAACCCAGCTAGTGGCTTACAACACCTTTTTAGAAATAACCTTTTATGCAAAATGTATCTGTGTACAGATCAACCAATCACAGCCTCACCTGTCAGCCATAAACCAATCACAGCCTCACCTGTCAGTCATCAACCAATCACTGCCTCACCTATCAGCCATAAACCAATCACAGCCTCACCTGTCAGCCATCAACCAATCACAGCCTCACCTGTCAGCCAAGTATCCCACAGTGATGCTCCCCACCAGGAACCCCACATTGAGACTGGCCTGGTAGAGATCTAGCATCCAGGCATCTGCACACACCAGGTCAAACTGGGAGCAGTGCGAGCGCGCACACACACAAACACGCGCGCACACGCACAAGCACACACACACACACGCACACACATTGAGGATTGAATGATATGTTATGTACAATATATGATAAAAATCTATAGCTACGTTAGCTATATAGATATAAACTATATATAAGTTAATACACAATGATGCCATTATTCTAACAGAGTGATGTTTGCTTACAAAAACTGGTGTATGACCTATTCAGCTATTGACCAATGTACTTTGCATTGTATTTATATTTTCAATGATCCAGAGGCTTTACAAAGTGGAAGATTTTACATAAAACATAATATATTTGAATAAGCGTCAGCTAAATGCAGCCATTGTACATGTAAATGAATAAACAAGGTCCAGTAACACAAGTTCATGTTGACTTCAAACTGACCTGCCTGATCGATAATTGCAAAACAACATACAAAGCATCCTGCAGGTCATTAGCCATTTGCAATCATACTCTTCTTAAGTGCACTGTTGCCTGGTGTTTCAGCTTAGAATATGTATAGCGCTCATGCAGTACGAGCAGAAAACAGCTGGCGAAGCCGTGAGCCAGCTGTTTCCATGAAGTTGCAAAACGGATGTGGAGCGGGGGGGGGGGGGGGGGGGGGGGGGGGGGGGGGGGGGGGGGGGGGG